>MU195426.1:0-11411 GCA_016904865.1 Pissodes strobi
CTTATCCTTAATTTAGCATTGTCAAAATTAGTTTTTTTCCAAGCACCAACTTTTATCAAGAATAAAATTTTCTGTGAAATCAATAATAAAAAAGTTTCCCATAATAAATGTGACTTAGATCGTTTTCCTCCTGTGCCCTTCATTGAACCATTTTTTTTAAATTATTGTTTTTGTGTTCTGAGAAAATGATCATCTTTATGCCCTCCTCCTTTTTCTGGGGGGGGGGGATCACCACTGGCATACCCACTAAAAGCTCAGCCATGTTCCCGCCTGTCCTTTAACTCCAAAGGTCTCTACTATAGGCCGGAGGAAGAAACTTGTAGGTCTGCCTGCAAGTCCGCATTTCTGACAAATCAAGGTGTGCCAGCTGCCGTCCCGAGTAGCTTGTTTTCTGTTCCTGTACGCAATTTCATGCTGGATTTCGCTGCGTATCCCCAGGGTGTGGAACCATGCGTCAGTTGAGGCCTAGTGAGCTTAGGGTTCAGTGACATTTGACCATGGGCGCCCGCAGGATTTTTTTTCAGGGGGATCAAAATAGAAAACTTTTTGTCGTATTTCATATCATTAATTTTTTTTCAATATCGAAAAAAATATTACATAACCTGTTTAAGGAGCAAATGATGTAAAATCTTAAAAAAATGAACAAAACACAATAATTACTATTACTATTAATTATTAATAGTAAGTGTATTTTACTCGAAACTAAAAATCAGCATTTTGCTGCTCTGTTAAAATTGGTAGAGTACTTCATTGTTAAAATTTGAAATATTTACTATTCAATTAGCAATGCTAGCTCAACAAGTCTGTCTTGTCCCTTTGTAGATTTTATCCACGATTTAATCCTGCGTAGGTGCTAATTTTTTTTTTCATGGTAGTGGCACAAGCACTAAAGGGAGATCCTATGGCGCTCGACGAGCGGTGTGTGTGCGAAGATGTTGATTGACACGTTTCTTGAATATTTATAGGTTGTAATTAGTAGGAAACAGATGTCCTGGAAGTGAGTTCCACAGTGATGCAGTGCGCCAGACAAAGGAGTTCTGGTGAAGCGATGTTCTAGGTGTTTCTAGTTGTACGACGAACTGGTGCGCTCCTGCCGTCTGTCGGGACTGCCTGACAGGAGTTGCCAGAGGCGGGATTATGCGGGCCAAATCCTGGGAACATCTGCCGTGAAAGTATCTGTAAAACAGAGACATCTCGGCCACATGTCTGCGATGTTCCAGACTATCCAGATTCCGGGTCAACTCTGGATCGCCGACGAGACGCACAGCCCTCTTCTGAATGGAATCCAGCAGCTTTAGGTTATGCTTTGGTGCGGCACCCCAGATATGTGAGCAATATTCTAAGCACGGTCTTATTTGCGCTTTGTACAGCAAGAGCAACTGCTGCAGTGTATAGAGTTTTTTGTTGCGAAATAGCGCACCAAGCTTCTGGGAGGCTGAATTTGTGATGTTAGCAACATGGTTATGCCATGACATGTTGCTGTTGACCGAGACACCTAGCAGCCCGATTGACGAGGATGAAGGAATGGTCGATCCTGCCATAATGATGTCAGAGCCCGCTGTATTGGCCCTCTTAGTAAACGTTGCTGCTTGGGTCTTTGCTGCATTGAACTGGACCAAATTTCGGTCGCCCCAAGTTTGAACTTTCTCCAGGTCTTGATTAATTGCTGTAATCTGCTCCTGTCTGCGGTGATGAGTCTCAGTCGCTGGTAAGGGTTTTTCTGATCTAAAGTGGGAGACAAGGGTACTGTCATCTGCAAAACTGTAACAACAAAACTTATTCGTTTCGATCAGCAGGTCATTAATATAGATGAGGAACAGAGTTGGTGAAAGTATTGCGCCCTGAGGCACGCCCGCGTTGATGGTGAATGTGTCCGAGATGTGTCCAACGACTGCAACGTGCAGTGCAAAAAAAATATATTAAGGGCCTCACAAGTGCGAGATTGATCGTCCTGAATTAAAACATGATGCTTTTTCGGACCAATTAAAACAATCGGATTCCAGGCGTGGGACAAACAAAAGCCATCGGCACGTTTGAAGGTGGAGAGCCAAGTTCAATTTGCCATATGCGACAGACGGCCGGTTTAATACACTGAGAGAAAGGAATGAAGGCAAGATAAATGCTATACACCGATAAAACATGATTTAATTTTAAGTTTATTAGAAATATTTAAAAATGTATTATGAATAGTAATTATCTTTTAGGATTTAACTCAGAGTTTACCGATTTCCCGTGTTCTAACTTCTAACCTTCTTTTTTAAATATTATCTTGCTTCAGTTATAAATGTCGCAATATGAAAGAATTAGAAACGCCAAAAGATATGCGGCCAGCTCAAAAATCTCCCGGGCTTACCGTATATGATGCTCAAAAATGATTTCATACACTATAATATGGTATAAAGTTGGAAAGACACATAGTGACTTGTACAGATAATTTTTAAGTTACTGTATATTATGTTAAATTATGTGAACCTAATCAACTGTTTTGAAATTAATATTTGAAAAAAGTGGTTGTATTTTTGGTAAAAATGATAAATAAAACACTTTTTCTGATAATATTAATACACATATACATATTATATTAAAAAATTAAATTTTTCGTAAAAAAACAACATATAACGAACGCAGCTAATAAATTATAAGTGCCATAAAATTTTTAACTTTCTAATTCTAGAACATAGTCTTTTGGAAATTGAGGACATGTATGTTGAAAGTACTCTTTGCTCATTAGACTATGCAATCTATGAGAAATCGAGGGTTCAATACTTATATTCTCAAAATTAGAATTAAGTATTTTTTATAATTTATATGTTATATTTAACTGAATTAAACAAATCTAGGACTAAACTAAACCGAGAAGCACGTGGAGATGACAATTGACCGGTTTACCCCCCACTCCAAATTTTTGGGCGGTATTTGTGTTGTCGCTTTTCGACGTTTGATGTTCTCGGTCTTTAAGGTCCAGTGAAATGCTCTCAAGAGGTTTCGTGGTGCAGTTGTCAGATTCCGTATTTGTAACAAGAACGGCCCGGATTCGATCCCCGTCGGTAATGAAGGATGTTTTTTTATCTTTTTAAGGTTATGTTTGTTTCCTTTTGAAGTTTTGTTTGGTTGCGCTGCGGAGCGAGCGAAGCGCGCGGAGGGCTATGCGTGAAGTTAACATTACTATTTTAAATTCTGGAATCCGATTGTTCTGATTGGTCCGAGAATGCATCTGCTTCAATTCAGTGCGACATAAATTCTCGCCTTACTAGATAACGTATTACATGTCTGCAGAAGCTGTATCATCTTCTAAGCGATGTTTTTCGCAAGTGATAATAATTAAATTTATGTGGTGGTGAACATCTACAAAATTAGTTGAAGCTTTGGTATCGTATTCGCCACTGGTTCTAAAATATTTGAATATTTACTTGCCACCATGAGACAAATAACAAATGTAAACGAGTTTACAGCAGCCGATAATGATGGTATATCATGAGTGAATATTGAGTACAAGGATGGTCCAAGGGCTGAGCCTTGTGGTACTCCTGCCTCAAGTGCTCCAGGTCTAGATGTTTTTGTTTTCGCATGAATACTATTAGGTAGCTCTTTATGATCTTGAGGATCCGATTAGAGTAGCCGCCTACTATCATTTTATAGTACAGCCCCTGATGCCATACTCTGTCGGAAGTTCCTTCTACATCTAGAAATATTGCCCCTGTCGCTTGGCCGTTGTTTAAGCCGCATGTTATATTTTCGACTACTTTTAGAAGTAGTAGCTCCGTTAAGTGTCCGTTCCTGAATCCGTATTGCAAGCAACTGATGAGTATGTAATATAAACGATATTCATGAATGTTTCACTCAAAGTTTCTTCCTATTATTTGCTGATAATTTAAGTTCTCAGATGGCATTCTTAGAGAACTGTGACATTATGCTCCTACCGCATGAGAAACCAACTTTTTATCTATAATTATTCCATCTCGTATTCCATTGAAAGTATTTTTCGTCATGCAACAATGCTGCTCAGACTTTTGACAGTGCCGTACTTTAATGTTCACGTTACTAACAAAGTAGTTATCAACTCTTTACAATCAAATGCAAACGACCTTCGATAGTTTTATTTCGCTTTGGTACGACCTCAACTATTTTTGGAGTACGCCTTCTTGTACGTTGTTGCCACACCACGATATACATAGACATAGCCTTGGAGCAGGTACAACGTACAACATACATTTCTAAAATATGTTTAATTCAATAGAAATTATTTCAACCATGATGACGAATTGATGAATTTTAAAATTTTAATATTTATTCAAGTGTCATCTGTTAAAAAATAAAATGCTTTACTGTATATAACATTTCTCCATTATAATAGAGAGGCTACACAATGTCTTCTTAACAGAGTATGCCTTCATGTTTTTGCTCTAATGCTGGTGATTCTCGAGCGTTTTAATAGTTTCTACTTTTTCTTAAATTCTTATACATTTATGAGAAATCTCATCCGTTGTATGAGCAGAAGCATGTTGGCTCTTAACGACATAAGATGCCGTAAAATGAGAACGAAATTATTTTATGTTTCTAGTGACTTTTTCATGGCATTGGTTAGCTCGTACTTGTAACAGTTTTTAATCTCTTTTCACGAAATCTGAAACTGAATAAAATGATTTTCACTTGGCGAAATATCTGCCATATTTGAAGTAAGAATCTGAAACTATGTGAAGCTTTTAGCAAAATAATATTCTAAATTATTAGCACACTGCCTAAAGTTTACCAGTATATCTTCGACGATGCTTGACGCATGAAAGGGCAACCCCACGACGCTAAAGGGACCGCTGGTGGCCTGACAAAGACGCGGAAGCGCCTCTAAGAATTATTGCGGCAAAGGGATATGAATATTTAAGTGGAAAGTCGCGCTGCAAACCCTACGGGACGCCATGGCGTTCAGATTTATGCCGTGTTGGTGAGGGGTCGGTTTCTGTTATGACCTAAGGTCGTTCAGTCCGGATTAGGTCACTAGTAGAGGAAAAGCAACTGCAAAATTCCATCAGCTTATAATTTTCTTTTGGCTTATTCAACTACACTTATAAAAATCAGCTTCCTCCTGGTGTGTGCAGGTGGTTGAAATATATATAATAATTATATTACCCAAAATCAAAAATACTTAAATCAAAACCATTCAGTTTTGAAATTAAAAATTAAAATATTATTATATAGTTCTTTGATATGGTCAATTACAAAAAAAATAACTATCCGGTTTCAACTATATTCAGTATATGATGAGATATTTTCTGTTTTACAGTCATATTTTCATATTCTTCACACTCTGTTCATTAACACAACATAGATAGAGTTAGAACACCGTCGTGAATGCAAAAGAAGCTTTGCTTTATGTAAACCGACACTTGATTGCTATCCGTCAAACACTTTCTGCAAAATCGTCCTGAGTTTAGCGGTGTAAAATAATTAACTTATAATGATAGTTGAGAATTTAAGTGGACTCATCATTAGCTGATCTCGTCAGCTAGTTGGCAACATTTCACGTATTCAACGGAACTGTATTAATTTGTGTCTGATCGAATGCAAGGTTAAATTTTGACGATGATTTTCCCTCCAAAATAATAGAGGTTATATCACCTAATTTCTTATTAATTACCGAAATCTCCTCCTGGTAGTGCTCCTGGGATGCCATCAGTTTCAGGATTACCTCGTTCAATACCTCATTTATCTTGATAAGTTGATCATACTCGGCGTCACTACCATTCTCGCTGATGCAACTCCGATCAGATTCCGGGCAACAAAGGGCGTTGTAACCCACTACTTTCACCCCTTTAATTCTCACCGCACATGCAGGATGATAAGCTGCATTGCAAGATGTACATTTCACGTCACTAGAAGTATTTCTTTTACCCGATTTACACATTTTACTCTCGACTTGCGAACTTGCTTATTTAGTCGGCGCCATCTTGAATTATAGGCACATAACAGCATTAGACTTTGCTTTCATTGGTTGTGTCCCATGCTAATATAAAAATGGGTAGTAAGAAACTGTGAAAAGCACGTGTCACACTCGGGCGGCAAATTTTGACTTGCACCCGGGCGGCAATTGTGTATGAGGCGGTCCTGGTTATACATCTTATTCAAAAATGTATTGTCACCAAAGAGTTTATTTTTTTAAGGAAAATGTCTTTACAGTTTTTCTATTAAACAGTAATAAATCTCGAACTCGAATATGTTGAAAATTTCATCAATTTTGTTCAAGGTGGTTTTGCCATAATTTAAAGTATAGTGGTAGATGACCAAGCATCTTAAGGTTAAAAAAAAGGTTAAGAGCTTAGGAAAGTTTCAGCCACTACGAGAGCTATTATTATGTCGTACGCAGATCGGATATAGAGTCAAGCTGCAAAGACATATCATCACAATGCATGTGCTCTAAACTGCTTCGAAGGTGTGCAGATGCTTCTTCAATATTCACTTATTTTGATTAAATTTAGCTTTAGTCTTTTACCGTTAATTAACGAAATTTTGCATTTTTTACTTAATAAGACAAGTAATGTCTTATTCCATGCTAGCGACAAAAGGTTCCTTATATCACTGGTATGCGAAACACAAGCTGCGTAATTTTATTGTTTTGTTATTGTATCATTATCAATGCACTTCCATAAACATAAATATGGCTCCTATCTAAATTGATGCCTTGGCGTATTCGCTATGATGATAAAATACTGATTTGGAATCTCGTTCTTCCCACCTTGCATAATCGTGAATAGTTATTTTCCTGCTTCTGTTCATGGAATTAATCTACCGAGCGAAAAATATCACCTCATTTAGACAAACATAGCATTACATTCCAACCAAAGTTATTTTTAGTAAATATCTTCACTGGCAAAGATATCGAGGTTTTCAGTAAGTTCAGTGATAGGGGATTCTTAATATCTGGCAGTCTATTTTTTTTTTCGGGATAATAACACCAAATTTTACCAAGCAGTAGAAGATAAGCAATGAAAGGGGCTGTTTTTCTAAATAAGAGGAATCGACATAGCAGCTATGCCAGTTTCGAGGAGAAAAAATATGCTCATGTCAGCTCAAGTGCAACCGTTTAGTCTAATCAAGATTCGATTATTTTGGACCAACCCTCTCCTTCCTGTTAGTTTGTCAATGAGGTAATTTCCATGGAGACAAGATTGATGTCAGCGATGGCCGTGGGACTTAACAAGAAGGAAAAAGCCGGACTGCTCGATTGCAAGGAAGCCTACCAAAAAAACTAATGACGATTTAGCAGGTCCAGTGTAAAAGTTGTCAATATCATCTGTAATTTCAAACTTGACCGAACATAAGATTAGATGTAAGGTGTGTGTACCTTTTAGTACCTATATTAATTTGCTCGTAATAACCAGCAGAGACGGACTGCTTTATTGAGTGAGAGATTATTTAAAAAATATTATTCTTAAACGGCAATGATGATGAAGCACTAATTTGAAATTTCATTCTATTCGCCAGTCGCCTGCAGTATCCGCTTTTAATATCGCGAAGTCACCTGCCTGTAACAGGAAGATATTCCAATATATTAACAATTTTTTTATCTAATCGAGCACTTAATCAGTTCTTTCTTTTCTTCCTCCTGCATAATCGCGAAGCTTATTTTTCTGTGCATATTTATGGTAATAAATTACGGCATGGTAACCATGCCGGTCTATTTGCGACCGTCTAACTTTATAGCAATTATTCAGCTAATGACTATGCAAATCACCGCCGCGATAAAATCAGTGTCCCTCTCTCTTGGATCTCGTTTGTCTTCTTCTAGTTGCGGTTCTGTGGTTGGCTAATTATGAGGAAGTTCTAGCATGTAACTATTTCGTAGAACGTTATGCGTGTTAACATAAGTATGGCTGATGAAAAAATGAGCAACTTGACTTTATGTTCTGTGTTGTCTTGAACTACTTGCTGGCCAGGTACTATTTTGATCTGAAAATAGAAATCATAATTCACATCATTATTATTATATCTTGTTTTTTTCCATGTTAGGTTTGAGAGTGAAAAAAATTACCTCGATGGTCTCTTTCTTCAACAAGATGTGATTGAAAACAAGTCAACTACAATCATACGTAGCCGTAAAGATTAAATTGTAAACTATTGAACAATAATATAAAATCCAATTATAAATATCTACATTAATTAAATGCAAAGTTGAAACTGCTATTTTCAGATTATGAGAGAATAATTGAGGGGAACATATAATTGTGATTTGACGTTTTTAAGCTTTTTAAAGTGGAATGACTATAATCATGTGATAATAAGGTTACAAAAGATCTTGTGAATGTTTTGCCAATTTTTCTACAGGTGTATATAATAATTGTTTTAAAACTCCGTGTAGTGTGTGGAAAATATAGATATGGTAGTAAGGAAATGATAAAGCTTGCTTATTTTTAAAATTAATACCTGGTGTCATCAGCACACATGCATCCAGATTAAACTCCTGCTTAAACTTCACCTTTCTTAAGGCGCCTTTTGCATTTTCGAGAAATGTATAGTCGACTCGTTCCATAGATAGATATAAAGGGACTTCTATTGTAGAATTGCATATAAAGATTTCATCAGCGTTACTGTAGCAGCTTTGCGAAAACTAATATTGTGACTATAACGACTAGACTAAAAAAATTGCAACAGGTGCTCTTGAACTTTGATCGGTCTTTAAAGCACGCAAACTTGAAATAGTTTTTATACGGGTATTGTTGAGTTTACGTGGTTACGTAACTTAACTGTTACCGATACCTGTGCCGATACAAATGATATGATTATAAAAGAATGCATATATTCTAAATGCAATTTTAATTAAATAATGCGGATTTCTATATGTTTAACATCAATTAACATATCGGCGATATTGAGACTATTTTTTCTCATTGTACTTCCAGAAGATTAGTAAGCTATGACTTCGACAGACATTAAAAAAGTTTGTCTATTTTGCGCTAATGTGTTTCGGAATGAAGTGGAGAGTGGTGGCTGTGTGTATGTATGAAACATACTAAATGAAACACATTTTGTATTTCATGCAAAATTTTTTAACCCAGGAAGGACTTTCTATAGAAGCGTAACAGAGCGCTTTCGGCCTAAGCCATCATCAGTGTTACCTGGAAAGTAAAGGAAACGATAACGGCTAACGACTAATAAATATATGCCAACAATATGACATAAAAATAATGAATGGTTTCTTTGCTCACAAAGAGATCCACAAGCACTCCTGGTATCAATACACGAGAGGGCTAAAATCAATAATAGATTACTTGATAATAAAACAGACCACCCTGAGAATACAGGATGTTAAAGTAAGCAGAGGAGCAGACTGTGGCTCTGACCACTGTTTAGTTCTGGCCAAGAGCTACATTCAATTTGCAGGAACGATCCCGGAAAAAACACAGAATGATAGGGCCAAAATCGATAATACCAGATACAATTTGATCAGGTTAGAAAATGAGAGTACCCGCACATTGTATTCGTGGAGATTGGAACAAAAACTAGCTGAAACGGAAAGATTCACAGAGGAAGAATACGAACATATAAAACGATGTATCCGAGAAGCTGCGGAAGAGGCGCTCGGACATGAAGACCAAAAAAACAAAAAGACATATTGATGGGACAAAGAGATCGAAGACAAAATCAAACGGAAAAAAGAAATATATCAGAAACTACTGCAAAACCAAGACGACGAAACTAGAACAGAGTATAAAATAATAAATAGGGAAGTGAAACAGGAGGTTATGAAAAAGAAAAATAAAGCATGGGAAAACAAGTGTGAATATATCGAACGTCACATAGGAGGCACAAGAAGCTCAGAGGCCTGGAAGACGATAAAATCAATCAGAACAACAAATAAGACAAACACGATGCTAAATAATATATCAGACGAACAATGGCTACAACATTTCCGAAAACTGCTAACCGAAACAAGAACAAATTTCATGGAAGAAAAAGAAGAACCCACTGTTCTAGCTCACTATCGACCAAGTAAGAGAATCAGTAAAAGGAACAAAACTGAAGAAATCTCCTGGTCCAGGAGGAATAAATGCAGAGCTGAAATACTGCCCACAAAACGATTAGAAATGATTAGAAACCTCTTTGAAAGATGCCTAAATGGAGAAACCATACCCGAAGAATGGAGACAATCCTATATACCCCCTATCCACAAAAAAGGTCCAAAAAACGATTTCAAAAATTACAGAGGGATCGCTGTAATAACAACCATAGGCAGAATATACTCAAAGAGTACTAAGAAACCAAATCGAAGAGGAGATTAAAGAGAAACAGCCAGAAGAACAGGCGTGTTTGGACGATCGACTGTGGATAATGCTTTTACCCTCAAAATAACCCTGGAAAAGAGAGTATAACGGAACAAAGAGACCCACGTAGCCTTGATAGATCTGGAAAAGGACTATGGAAGGGGATGTAAAACTTGGAGATCAATCCAATTCTGATTCGAGCTATACAGAACTATTATAAGAATAACTGCAAGCATTAAGATAGGAACGGAGGTTACCTCCTCTTTTAATATCAGAATGGGATTGAGACAGGGGTGCTGCTTATCTCCTACACTTTTCAAAATCTATTTAGACAAACCCCTTGCAAAATGGATACGAAAATGAAGAAATATGGAGCTAAGAATAGGAGATGGCATTCTATTTAAATTGTTCTTCGCAGACGACCAAATAGTTATCGCTGAAGACGAAGAAGAGGAATACGAGGCGGCAGGTCTTCAGATGAATATTTCAAAATGCGAATACCTCATGGTAGGCAATTATGAGATAAGTGATCTAGTTCTAGACACTGGCACGATGAAAGGAGTAAGATGGAATAAATATCTTGGAATCGTATTTAATAAGAAGGGCAACAGTGAAAATTAAATTCAAAAAAAAATCAATAAGGGTAGAATGGCAACCAGAACACTAAACTCTCTTCTATGGAATAAAAAAAATTAAAAGAGCCACAAAGAAGCGCATTTATAGCAGCTTAGTCCAAAGTGTAAACCTCTATGGTTCAGTACTGTGAGATGTTAACAAAAGCCAACAAAAATAAACTTATGGCAACTGAAATGGATTTCCTAAGAAGAAGTTGCGGACGATCGAAACTCGAAAGAGTCAGGAATGACGACATCCGAATGCAGATGCAAATGGACAGACATATACACGAAGACATAGAAAAGAAACAACTAACTTGGTTTGGGCATGTAAAGCGAATGAACGCTGACAGGTGGCCCAGAAAGGTACTAGAATGGACGCCACCGAAAATGAGAAAGAGGGGACGGCCAAGAAGGAGCTGGCGGGATGACATAAATCAAGTTATGACCACAAGAAACTTAGATGAAGACGAGGTTTTTGACAGAAAAGGATGGAAATTGGGGACGGAGAAGCGGCAACAGCTGTAGAAATCCGTTTATATAT
>JAEQML010072096.1:0-15727 GCA_016904865.1 Pissodes strobi
CTTATTGGTTATGATTGTAATTTGTAATTTTTGACACTTTGTTTCTGATTTAAAATATTTTTATTCTTGCGGTCAAAACTGATGACGTCATCTAATAAATATTTTCAACTTGGTTTAAAAAGTGGTTTGAACATAAGTGGACGCGAGAAAACAGCCCATATTCGCATAATGCTTAAAACTAAAGCACTCACGGTTTGATTGGCAGTGTTTCCCACAATAGTCTGGGTACACCAGAATGGATTTCATTATTCATTGACATATTGCATGTTGCCAGATTGCCGCACCTCACGAACTTATATCATATGATTCCTATGAAACGTTGACTATTATTTCACTTCAGGCATGAAACAGTATTACAATCAAACAAAGCTAACCCAATTCTAATCCAAATTAACTCAAATTTAAAAAGGAATAAACATAACCTTAAAAAAATTAAAAGATCTGTCGACACTGACGGGAATCGAACTCGCCCCGTCATATCACAAGATTCGCAAGCACAGCCATCTAACCACTAGACCACCAAGCTCTGGAAGCATTTGACCACACGCATTACGCATGCCCATGCGCGCAATCTGCATTATGTCAATGAATAATGAAATCCATTCCGGTGCACCCAGGCGCTTATGTGTTTCCCTGCTCAATATGCGCAATTTCATTTTGGTGCTTGGTGAGAGGGGGGCTGCTAGGAGGCTAATTGACGCATGCGCAATAATCGTAGAGAAACAGTAGTATTCTAGCCTACTATAACTTTTTTGGACCTGCTGCATGTTACAGTATGTATATAGTCGAGAGCAAGTTGGTCAGAGTGTTCGCAAATGAGGACCCGAACGGTGAGGCAGAGAGGGAGAAACGCGAAACGGAAGTAGAGAGATAGATATAGTGTTCAGCACAAATATATTATAAGACTTATAATATATTTGGTTAAGCACGATATCCGACCAAGTGCTAGAAAGAGATCGAACGAACTCGCGATCTACGTCGTCGTCACATCCGGTTTGATGCAGTAACGCTCTCATAGAGGGCATAGAGCTGAACAGTATCTGAGAATGCTACCGCTGTCGCCATATTATTAATAGCATACATATTTTCTTTTGGGGGTAGTTTTTGTTACCTGAAAATATAATAAATAAGGACTTTTTGTCGCCCACCATTAGAAAATTACTTCTATTTATATACAGCATATCGTCCTCAAGCCATTGACATAGATAAGATTTTTTCTCAGGGGGACGAACCGTAGACAAGGCCGCAGCGGCATAAGTCGGCGGAGGCTAAGCCGTCGAGGGCGGAACATTTTGGGGATACCACGCCCAATTTTTTCCCAAGAGTCGGTAAAATCGTTAAAAAAAACAAGGATTCGGCACCCTCTTGAATGGCATGGTATGAATGGTACGTTGAAAAATGAGGTGGTTAAATTTCCAGGGGAGGGGGCATGCCTCAAGCTGTATTTAAAACCCCGAAAATGTTGTGAAATTAAAGAACGAGAATGGGAGTTAGCTATTAGAATAAGATCTGGTCAATAATTGTACCTAAAGCCGTCAACAGCCGACCCGATAAGGAATTAAATTAAATTAAATAAAAGTTCATTTTGCGGGGACCGAACCCGAAGCGAGCGCCTTTATAATGAGAGAGACCGAGCTACATACCAACGTGCTACAGAGCCTCCGATATAATTTAGTTTAAAGTTTGTCGAAAAGCATGTGATGAGCCCGTATCTAATATACTGTGTAAGCTTTGCTCTTGCATTCTCTTTTGTGCGGATGAAGTCTCACTTCTGGTGTGGCTCACAAGCATACTCATGTGCTTTTTTTACGTATACGTATATAGGAGGTTGGTTGGTTTGTTAAGATAAGACCACAATCCAGCTTAGATAGAGCAGAAGCAGTAATCCCAGATGTTACAGCCTTGTTGGTTCGGTGATTGATGGAACCCAAGAGGGAACCTTTAGTGTGACGAGTCTGTACTTTTACTGGAAGGGCAGACTATGTAACATATTAACAATTTAAAGCAAAAAAATAACGGCTATTTAGTATTGACACGGCACAATCAGAGCATTATACAAGGGGGTTTTGTTTAACGAATGTTGTCAGAGTTTACGGTATCCTTGCAGATAAGTGTCTCGCATCAGCTTTCTCCTGGCTGTGCGATCAACGTTAAATAGTGGATTCTAGGCTGTTGTGTAGTCGACAACCAGTTCCACATTTTACTGCTTTTTTTCCAAGATTCCTTAGCGATGCAAACGCTTTTAAGTATTTTAGGATATTGGGCATACCATTATTTTTGATTAGTTCTTGTTGATTGCGCCTCGGGAGTGAGCGAAGCGAACGTAGGGCATTGCAAGGTGCTCTAATATTAGGGAAATGGTTCTCTTTGACGCGTCACAAATTATCCTGCGGATCTTTTGTGACGTGAAATATCAAGAAAAAGCTGTCGCGTGACGTATCCTCGCAGGGCTTAATCCCCTGTCGGCCTACAGATTCACTCTCCAGAGGCCACCCGGTGCAGCTCGATTGTAAAAAAAACAGGCCACCGTCCAACATGTGAACACCACCCAGGGTTTCTAGAGAGATTTAGAAACCTTGAACCCCACCGAACTAAAACCAGAAGTTTGAAGGAGTATACCAGAGACTCATCAAACTTACGAGCATTTACCTAAACTGGTCGGCAATGTCGACATAGTGTAGACCATATACGTATAAAAGAAGTGTAGACGCAGCAATATATTTAATGATGTCACAAAATACATGCTGTCATTTATAATGTTTTCTGTTGACTATCGCGTCGCGTGCATAAAAAATCAACAGACACATTTATTGCTGTCTAGCAATCCAAGCTACTTTTTTTAAAAGATTTACTGATTTACAACACACAGAAATTACTTAATTTATATTTATACCTACTTTGATATACCTACCCACGTATATTTTATTTTATACAAAAGAAAAAACACTAGAAAACTGGTTTCACGTATCTATTCCTGGAACTTTTTTGCCTTTACGCGTAGACATTTAGAAGTACAAATAAAGTAAAATAATCTCATTAATATTATGGGTGGTACGCAGTACCCGTTTCCTATGTGTGTGAAATCTCCTATTCTGTGTTATCGAGCCTTATTGGCGACGATACAGTATATAGTGCGCCAAGCGAGTGAACCTTAACAACGACTGAAGGGGGTAGAGGACTAGCACGTAAAAATCTTGCCTTCCCATAGGCGCACGAGGTTATTCTTACCATATTATTATTGATAATATTGATTAGTTTAAGACGTTAAAATTAATTACAGTTTTTTTTATATTACAGTCTTATAGTACAAAATATGTCATATAATAATATCTCATTTTTATAATTAGGATAGTATTCTATGATATTATTTGCGGTATGTATTACATAAATATGTTGTAGTAATAAGTAGAGTTCGTTTCCCGAAGGTTTTGTATTTACGTCATTGATGACGTCGCTTAATTTGGAAAAAAACGGTTTATCGTAGCTAATTCATATAAATTCTCTAGCATTTAATTTTTGTATTAAAAGTTAGGCAATATTGAAGCAAGTATGTTCCAAAACGCTCTTTATAGAACGTTCGGAATTGTTTTGTAATAAAAATTTTGATTTAGAGAGTTCAGTTAAGAGAGTTATCCGAAATATATAAAAATTAGTTAACCGCGTATAATAATCACCAAATGCAAGGAAAATATAAGAAAGGTTAAAAATCTTCAAAGATATCATCAAATTAAGGGTCTGATGATATATAGGTTGTGTCGATTTTGCAAATTTTCTTTTTTTTTCGCTAGAAAAGGAGTGTTCTATAGAGTAGCTTAAGCCAAAAAAATCGACGGATTCGCCACATTTGAGCCGAAAAAATATCCGCGTTTTGAGCCTAAATTGCCCTAGAAGGACACTACGACTTTCCCAGGTGTAACGTGAAAATAGTGAAATTGTAACGTGAAAATAATGAAATTTTAGTAACCGACACCGGGGGCCTGGCACAGTGTTTCCAAAAGTTGCACATTTTCTTATGGGGAATAACAGTGTTGTTGTTAAGTATATTTAATATTCCACTTCACGCATAACCCTCCGCTCGCTTCGGGGGCGCAACCAAAACAAAACTAACCCAAACTAACCCAAGGCATGCCGGAAATAAAAAAAAATGAAATTTGTCAGTCGAAAATGCAAATATTTTTTAGTTTGTTTTCCTTCATTTGGGAATGTCTTGGGTTAGTTTCGGTTAAAGTTTGTTTGGTTACGCCCCCGGAGCGAGCGGAGGGCCATGTATGAAGTGAAATATTTGACGAATATATACATACAAAGGAATAGTGTAATCGAATGAGTGTCTCTTTTATTCCGATGAATGAATGCAAATGCACCTTGAACAATCATCCAAGCAGCTACGTTTACCATACGGCGAGCAATGATATCATTATGGCAGGATCGACCATCCCTTCATCTTCATTCAATCGGACTACTGGGCGTCTCGGCCTACAGCAATATGTCCTGGCATGACAACGTTACTAACGTCGCAAAATCAGCCTCCCAGAAGCTTGGTACGCTATTTTGCAACAAAAAATGTATACACCGCAGCAGTTGCTCTTGCTTTACAAAGCGCAAATAAGACCGTGCTTAGAATATTGCTCACATATCTGGGGTGCCACGCCAGAGCACACCCTAAAGCTACTGGATTCCGTTCGGAAGAGAGTTGTGCGTCTCGTCGGTGACCCGGAGTTGACCCGGAATCTGGATAGTCTGAAACACCGCAAACATGTGACCGAGAAATCCCTGTTTTACAGATACTTTTACGGCAGATGTTCCCAGGATTTGGCCCGCCTTATCCCGCCCCTGGCCACGCTTGTCAGACAGTCACGATAGACGGCAAGAGCGCACCGGTTCGTCGTACAACTGAAAACACCTAGAACATCGCTTTACAAGAACTCCTGTCTGGCGCACTGCATCACTGTGGAACTCACTCCCAGGACGCATATTCGGATGTAACAAGCAAGATGTCCATTCGACTATGCCGAACGTTTCTTCATATGTGATGTGCACGATGGCATTTAGTCGGATGTCGTGACTGTTACATAGAATCAACAAATAAGTCTTCAATTATTTAAACACTTCATGCTTGGCCCTCCGCTCGCTTCGCTCTCTATACGGGGGCTCAACAAATAGAAACTAACCAGATGCTAGCCAAAACTAACCCAAAATTTTTATTTAATTTTTTTTATTTTGGGTTAGTTTTGGTTAGCACTTGGTTAATTTATGTTTGTTGAGCCCCCGTAGCGAGCAAAGCGAGCGGAGGGCCATGCATGAAGTGTTAAAATAAATGAAGACTTATTTGTTGATTCTATGTAACAGTCACGACATCTGACTAAATGCTATCGTGCACGTCAAATATGAAGAAACGATCGGCATTGCCGAATGGACATCTTGCCTATTACATGCGAATATGCTCCCAGGACATCTGTTCCCCAAACTAACTATTCAAGAACCGTGTCAATCAACATCTTCGCATACACACCGCTCGTCGAGCAACATAAGATGTGCTACTGCCATAAAAAAATCATTCAGCTAAATAAAAAAAAGAGTAGAGACACTTATAATACAGCTTATTCACTACCAGCTAGTCAACTCTATCGAAATCGGAAAGTTGAAGTGTCGGGCACTGCGCCCTGAGCGGTTCAGTTCCACAGTTGAATTTAAAAAATTCGTCCGAAGCCTCGGCTATCGCCCTGAGAGGTTCGGAAATTTCGGATTTTTATACAATTGCGCGTTTTAAAATAGTTTTTAAACGGATTTTAGACGATAAAATAGTTATGTATGCAACAAGTGTGTAAAGTCAACCTTTTTTTATGAATGGGAGTATTGATAAAGAAATTTAATTGAAATTGAATAAAAAAGGGGTACTTTATACATGAGTAGCATACAAAATTTTTTCTACTACCGAAAAATATATGAAAAAACAAAAATATTATTAAATAGTGCGTAAAATAAATTATTTTACACACTAGTGCGTAAAATACATTATTTTACGCATTGCCCTAAATGTCAAAAAATATGTCAGATTTACTTTACGCAGTAGTGCGTAAAATAACTTATTTTACGCACTGCACATTAAAAAAGCCTATTTTACGAATCTTAGAGAGTGCGTAAAGTGAGTACTTTACGCACGGTAGTAGAAAAAGCATATTTTAAATTAAACGAACTCTCAAAAGTATTATTCAGATGCCCAGGCGTTTAAAACAATATTAAGTCATGACCCTCTTCTAAAATTTGCAAAACTTGGTTATTGACTTTCCCAAATCAAAGGTCGCCGCCGCAAGATGAATAGCTGGTAGTGAATAAGCTGCGCTTATAACGCACCATTTTTCAAATGAATTTTGAAAACGAAACTACAGTAAACGTCTGGCAACAGTGTGCCTTCTTAAAAATCTTTGTTTTGGCTATTGTGACAGTTGACAGTAAAAAGGAGGATGGATATTTACAAGTAAAATTTAATTTTGTTTAATGGAGCTATGGCTATGAGTCGCTTTAAATTAGGACCGGAACAAAACGGAGGTCTCTCGTGCGACGCAAATGTATCCTAGTTAATATTTTCACCCGACAATTGATTTTCAGATGTGTTTTGTCTATATTTCTAGTGCTTTTGTGAAGTGGTGCTGAAAATTTGTGTCAAAACTCGAACTTTGAGGGCATTTTTTCGGTTCATATGTAGCGGATCTTCCGACTTTTTTGGCTTAAACTACTATATAGGACACCCCCTTTCTAGTGAAAAAAGAGAATTTGCAAAATCGACAAAACCTATATATCACCAGACCTTACAAACCAAATAATATAAATAGCCACACAGTTCTGCATCGGCAATTTCCACGCCAATGGCTAAAGCAAGTCGCTGCCGAAATTTTAAAATATGTAAAAAAATTAGGTGTTGGTCTAGGGTCAAAGTGTATTTAATATATCCTGCGACCAATCACGAAACTGCCTCCCGTCTAAAAATCAAGTAAACGTCGCACTGTTGCCTATTGTCGCGTATTTTAAATAGCTTGAATGCGAATAAAATATAAACATTATAAATATTATAGTATACTTATTCCGTATTCCGTATTTCCCTGTGTAAATAAAATAGCAAATAATAGAAGACACTAGTATTAAGGAAAATAACAAAGTTAAGTATTCAAGTAGGAAATATAAATATGTAAATTCACTATAGGAAGCTAGACAGAAAATAAATTAGGATTATTGGGAAAAAATGTGGCAGCATCTAAATATGCGAGGACATTTTTTGCCCGCATTCTTTCCGTCCAGGTTGTTTCATTTGGCAAACAGTACAGTTTGTTCTGCTTTGGCTTTTTCATAATATTCATGGCCTTTCTTATCACATCCACATGTATTCAGTGCCAGTGTGGAGCCTAGCGGACCGGTCACGTGACGTATTTTTATATTTACTCGTCGGAGTCATTGAACAGCACCAATGCCGTCAGGCAATTTTCCGCCTTTGGCTCTTTGTTCACGATGATGTTTAACGTGCACTGAGCTTGGAATGAATGAAAATCACAATCTGACTTTTTGTGCTTCCAGCCTTTTTTAGGTTCTGTGGAATTCGTACACAGCAACACAGCTCTTAAAGTTTGCTGAATGCTGGCCACTTGCAAAGGGCATGAGAGAACCACTCCACGATTAGCAGCATGAATGTCCTGTAAAGAGCCTTAATCTTATGGTCTTTCTCGTCGAGATTTGCGGAGGGTATTACATGAAGTGAAAATGTCAAAATACAAATGTAAATATTAAAAACGCATGCATCGCCATAAACTGTGCCGTTCGGCAGAAGACGGGATCAAGGCTCCCCGCACCGGCGAGCGCTAGTGTCACATTTGGGAATTTGCCATTAACGTGACAAGTAACAGTTGAAATAAGGGAAGACATGACTTTTTTTGTAAAACTCATTGTCAGAGAGGTAAAACCTCTCTGTCATTGTTACTCTCTGCAAAGGGATGGAAGAAAATAACATCACTGCATATCCGAAAAAAGTCACTCGCGTCTACCTACAGCAAATTTCCGACATTTGGACCTGCACATTTGGTAGCAAGCGGTGTTGTTATAATATTTCATTTCACTACACTAACCCATTTTAACCCAAGGCAATGTCCAAAATCAAGAAATATATAACATAGCACGTACGCATGCGTGATGGCTCCAAATTGCGGTAGGTAGACGCGAATAAAAAGTCTACTATATTAGCATGTACAACTTAACCTACATCAGCAACCTCAAATTTCCGTCACACTCGATTGACGGTGTGACGTAATACTAAATCTTCGATGCACATTCTTTTTATTATGTATTGCGTCTGATGGTCCACGTTCCTTCCGAGATATCCTATATCTGGTGGCCACGTCTGGTCGACTTCACAATACAGTGACATGCTCCAGTAGACCAAAGAAATGTTTCACGGTCCCGGCTTTGCTACGGACCGCACTATTCATCAGACTGGATAAGTCGAGAGTTCGAAACGATCGGTAGTCCCTCTCTAGAGCTTTTATACAATGCATGTGTGTGGTTCTGCTGTATTTTTTGCTACGGCAAAAACGCTTTTAATGTTAGGCCATTCCTAAGGAAAGTTATTTTGTTGGAAAATATAAATATTTAACGGATAGAAAATCGCAGTAAAACTTCAAGTTATCGAGAAAAGGCCCCACACACGTATTTTTGTTTTATTTTCCCGCAATGGGCACTAAATAATAATAATTTTACTTCAGCAAAAACAAACCAACTGAAACAGTGTTGCCAATACAAAACGCTAATGCTAATATTACTTCAGATTTGAAAACGAGCATTACACGAAACGAAAAAGCTTCATTAAAACCTCTTTGTCCAATTTGGTGGGCCAGACAAAGAACAAATATGTAAGAATACTATAATACCAACATTATCAACCCAACTTAAGCAGGTGCAGGTAGGGTAAGGGATGTCTTCTTCTTTTTGATTATTTTTTGGCGCCAATTACCGAGTATTGTTCTTTTTAAAGATTAGATTTAGTCTGTCTGTGTGGGGTGGTTCTAGGCCTATACCATATAGGTAATCTAGAATAATTTCTAAATATGGCTTCTAAGCGGTTTTAAATATTGACTAGGAGTCTTGTGACATATTTCAAAAAGGGAGGGGTCTCTTATAAAGTAGTTTAAGCCAAAAAATGTTGACGATGCTTGAGCCGAAAAGATCGAGTTTTAACATAAATTTACCGCACCACTTCATAAAAGCATAAAATATATATGCAACCCACACCTGAAAATCAATTCACAAGTAAAAATATTAACTAGGAAACATTTGTGAAAAGCGAGAGGGCTATGTTTTGCTTCGGCCGTAAATCAAAGCGAATGTAGTCCCATTAAATAAAATACACTTTTGCATTGTAAATATGCTCTTTGTTACTGTCATTTTTCACAATAGCTAAAACGTCAATTTTCAGAAGACACATTGTTGCCAGATTTGTTCCTACGTTTCGCTTCATCTTCTAGTCCAGAAAGTAGCATTATTGGTAAAAAGTGCGCAGTGAGCGTCTCTATAAAAATTAACCCAAAACACACGAAAATAAACTAAAGAATTATTGTAGTGAAACCTCTGTTTCTGGACGTTACGAGGCGTTCAAAAGAAGAGATTTATTCTGTTTTGTGCAGATGAAGTTTAACTTCTGGTGTGTGGTCCATAAGCACAGTTTCCGATGCCAATGAATGTAGCGCGTTTGTTGGGATGATTTCGTAGGCAATTATTTTGTGCTACTCGTAATAAGACAAAGTTTGGCAACCTTGCACCAAAACGTCTGCTAGAATGTCATTATTTCGGAACAAATGTGATATAATGTTACAAGACCCTCGACCGGTAATTTTAGTTATATTATATATCACATAATAACATAAAAGCCGTATATTTGCTATTCGCTCGCATTGCGTTCTATCTAGAAAGTTAGAGCTCACATTAGAATGACAGGAGCGGCTAAATATAGGGCAAATGTAAAAAATGCAAAAGTTTTTTTTTTCATTTTGGCGAGCCTTGGGTTAGTTTTGTTTGGCGTTGCGCCCTCGGAGAAAGCGAAGCGGGCGGAGGGCTATGCGTACCAGCGTAACGATTGAGGTTAGGAATTAACATTTGCGCTGTATTTAGCATCTCCTAGAATGGCAGTTGATTTGTCAAAAATTATAAACACAGTATAGATTCCGTTATTGCCATCGTGACAAGCGTTAACTGAATAGGCACTAGCGTTGCCATACCTACCATTTTAATGGTATATCGTTTTTTGACGATGGTACCCGCAGAAATTCTGAACACGCTATTTTTAAGCTTAAATGTCAGTTTTAATAATTTTGATTTATACCTAACCTAATTAATACCAGACATCCAGCCACTATAAAGCCTAGTTTTCTTCTCAGAGCTTCGACTGTCTATGTCGCCCGCTACAATCCCCATTCCTTGCCTTTTCAATGTCGAGCGACAGCCATCACGTCACGATGATGTCAACCATCTGTCAGAATCAGAATCATGTTTATTTTCATTTTTACATTTGGTATGCTTAAAAGCTAGTCACTATTTATGTAAGTTTGTGTGTTCTCGTTACACGAGTTTCTGTCGCACTTGCTTAGGCGATCGCACTCGCGAACTAAACACCCCACGACTTACGGGCTGGTGTCGGCCCTTCTAGTGGCTAGCTAACCAGCGGTCAAGTGTCTGTAGTTACATGGGTAATAATACCCTTCAACTAGATTGCAGTGTTCGTTGCCTGTTAGGTTGTTGTGCTCTGAGGGAGCTGTATTGCAGTGTTTCTCAAGCTAGCTTTAACGCAGGAAAAAATTTACTAAAAGAAAAAAAAACCTGCTTCAAATTTACATGAACAGACGGCACAGACATGTAACACGGCTATATACAGATATATACAAGATATATACAATATATACATATGTACAAGTATTTGACTATGGATGTCAATTTCGGGGGTATGCATCTACATATATAACCATATATGAGTGTATACGTCGTGTGCCCGATGGGCTGGATATAGCATATGGCCGCTCCGGAGCACGTAGAAGTTGCCTGCGGGGAAAGCATACGCGGCGTCATGGCTGTGGCGAGTGATGCAGCTGCCTTGTTCTGTATGTATAAGTAGTTTGCGAGAGGCTCCGCCCCCAGCCTATCCGGGTGGCTCCTCCCACAGCGTTAATCGTTTCTTTTTGGTTTACGGTCATTTTTGGGTGCTGCGTTTGTGTGTCTGTCTGCATTTTGTTCAATGTGGTTCAAATTAATTAGCCCATGTAGTTGTCAGTTTAGGGAGGTCTTAGTTCTTGATAGAACAGGTCCGTGTGTTTGTAGAGTGGTCCATGTTTCAGTCTGCGTAGTGGGTTGTGTCGTAGGTTGGCGATACCTGCGGTCACTTCTGATCTCCTGATATCGTAGTCAAAGAACTTACTAGCAACTTTATTAATGTGTTGGTCAATATAATCTATGTTGGCCATGTCGTGAAGCTCTGCAACGCGTACCCTGTCCCACAATGTCAGGGAGAAAGCAGCCCGCAGGTACCTGTTCTGTATGGTCTGTATGTGTTTCAAGTGTGTCTTTGCTACCGAGCACCATACTGGCGAACCGTAAAGTAGCGTCGGTCTAATAATGGCTTTGTATATCGTAAGTTTGTTAGTCGGGCTCAAGTAAGATCTGGTTCTGATGAGTGGATTCAGAGATTTTTGCGTGATTATGTTTTTAGCCCTTATAGCCGCGATGTGCTTGGAAAATAGGAGTTTACGGTCGAAAACTATCCCAAGGTACTTGACTGGATCTTTCGGCGTGATTGCCGTGTTGCCTATGATGACAGGCGTCATATCGACGTTACGTTTCCAAGACAAGATACCTAGTTCTGTTTTCGCCGTATTTAGGGAAATTTTCCAGTCCCTATAGTAAGGGGCTAGGAGGCTGAGGTGGTCTACGAGGTTTTGTTTTGCTACCTGTACGTCTGATGACTGTGAATATATCACTGTGTCATCAGCGTACAGGGCAAAGGATGTTGCGGGATGAGAAGGAAAGTCAGCTATAAAATGACTGAATAATTGCGGCGATAAAACTGTCCCCTGAGGCACTCCAGACGTAATGCGTCTCGGCCTCGAAGTGTCGCCATTGACACGGACCGAGAAAGAGCGATTCGAAAGGTACGACGCAATGAGGGATGCTAGATGTAAGGGCATTCCGTGAATAGCAAAAAGCTTGTATATTAGCCCATTGTGCCATACCTTATCGAAAGCTTTCTCTATATCGAGAAGTAACAGCGCCGTTGCCTTGCTTCCATTGAATCCATTGAGCGCTTCTTGCGCGATTTTCGCTGCGAGCATAGTTGTACTATGTCCGCAGCGAAAACCGAACTGCTCCGGTGGCAAAATCCGCAGATTTTCAACAACGCTGCTCATTCTCGACATTACGAGTTTCTCGGTAACCTTGCCTAGCGTATCTAGAAGAGAGATAGGGCGATACGAGGCGGTGAGCCTTGCATCTTTGCCTGGTTTGAGAAACAGTATTATCACCGCTTTCTTCCAGGGAAGCGGAAAGTGTTGCAGGCGTAAAATAGCATTTATAATGTGCATAAGGTGAATGACGGCTTTATTCGGCATGTTCTTGAGAAGAATATACGGAATGCCGTCAGGACCGGGGGCTTTGTTTCCGGGTAAGCGGGCAAGAGCTTTCTTGATGTCAAGAGGGGTGACCAGTAGCTTATCTAGCACCTCCGGGGCGATTGGATACTTGGTGGATGTGAAGCTATCCACGGCAGTGTCGATATAATCGTGAAATGGCGTGGTGTTAGGTGACTCGCTGAAGACGCTCTCTAGGTAGTCCGCAAAGGCCTCTGCTTTCCCGGGATTATCCGTGATTAATTCGCCACGATGGTGTATTTCCGGGAACTCCACAGCGCCTCTGCGAACACGCCTAGCGAGCTTCCACAGCGAACCATCTTCACGACTAATGGTGTTAACGTACTTCATCCACATTTTGTTTTTATGCTCTGCAATCTGAGCCTTAATCGTTCCCGTCAGTGCTATTACGCGAACACGGTCGTTGTTAACCCTTGCTCGTTGCCACCTACGCCGGATACGGTTGCGGGATGTGATTAGGTTAAGGATGTGATCTGGGAGTGTGTCAGCAAACGGTCGCTTGGTGACACGAGGACAGATTACGTCTCTGACGTGCTGGATATTGTTGACTAAAGCTTGCACCTCGCTCTCAAGTTCTGGGATAGAGTCTATCTGTCGTGGAATAACTGTTGCTTGATTGAGCCTCGCACGGAACTCCCTCCAATCGAGATTTTTGTAGGACAGGATAGTTTCCTGTGCTATTTCTAGTCTAGTAAATAGACTAATCTTGATTGGAAGGTGGTCCGAGTTGAGTTCATCCAGCTCAGTGAGCGCTGAAGCGTTGGTTATTCCGCGAGTGATAGCTATATCCAGGAACGAAGGCGTTGGAAAATACGGCGGATAGTATGTAGGATTTGGAGTTTGATGGTACGACAGATCGATATTTTGTTCCACTAACCTGTAAAGCAGGCGTCCGCTCGTGTTGGAAGAACCACGCCAGTTCACGTGCGATGCGTTGATATCTCCCAACAGGAGCGTCTTCCTGCCAGCAGGTAGCAGTTCAAGAATATCTTCTTCCTGGAGGCGGAGACCCGGAGGTGAGTATGCGCCGACTATCCGCAGGCCACCGTCGAGTTCGAGTGCTACGTGTTCAATGACTGTCCTCAGTCCCAGGACCCTTTTATAACGGATTGACCTGCGAATCAGACAGGCCACGCCTCCTCCGTTTCGATCGGGCCTATCAAATCTCAGTATGTGTCTGTCGTAAAATTTCAACCTGAAATCTGCATTAATTTTGGTTTCAAGTAGGAATATTATGTGAAAGTTAGGATTATTATAAATGAAATTTCTAAATTCTCCGAGTTTGGAGCGAATGCCATTACAATTCCACGAAAGAACGTTAATAGGCATTGTGCCATTATATGCTATATCCATTAAAGTCCTCGGTGAAGAATTTCATCGAGGCCTGTAGTATCTCCAACCTGTTTCCTTGACAGGATTCGAGTAAATTAGCATAATCATTTAAAGCCCGTATGAGTTCGTTAAAATCGATTAAATTGTTTATGCGATTTACCGCGTTTTGTAAGTCGCTCATATTATTAACTATATTGTTAGCTTGTATTGATTGAGATTGAGATTTTGAGTTTATTACAGAATTTGTGTTAGCTTGTACGTTATGAACTTGACCCTGGTTACTAACCTGTACGTTTTTTGAGATAATTTGTGGGGGTTGGTTCCTCTTTTGTAGGGCGGGGTAGTGCTTCTCGTATTGCCTCGCCGATTCTTCTAAGTTGGTTTGGCTGTTTTTCTGCCAAGCAGGGTTGACGGGAGGTGGTGCAGGCTTGAACTGCTGTTTTGCTGGTTGGTTGGTTGGCTGTGTCTGTTGAATTTTGAACAAATACACAGGGCATAGTACACTTATGGCCCTGTGTTCGCCGGCACAGTTCGCGCATATCACATAGTCATTATTGCACTCAGTTATTTGGTGAGGTTCTGCACATTTCGAGCAGGCCCACTTCCTTTGGCAATGCGACATCGAATGTCCGTGGCCCTGGCACCTTTTGCACTGCATAATTGTTTTTGTGGCACGGCGATTCTCCCAAGATATACGTACATGCGAGAGTAGTCTGCATTCGTTATTTAGTTTTCGCAGAGTTATTGTCGAGTCTAAGACTATTAAATACAGGGGCACTCTAGTCTTTTTCATTTCGTATGCAGCTCTGGTGTTAAGGCCATATTCTTCGGCTAGAGCATTGCGGATGTCCTCTGGTTTGAAGCCTCCGTCCAGCCCTCTTAGTACAAACGCGTGAGTTTTTTGGTTAGCTTCGGCGTACGAGTGGAACTCAATGTTTTCCCTTTCAAAGAGGCGCTTTAGATTTGCCCAATCTTTGCTTTGCGTACAGTATATAATCACTGAGTTCCTAGTATATTTGAGATTGTACTCCGTGACGTGCATGTCTTTTAACGTTTGTTTTATGACATTATGGTCCTGGGCGCCTCCTTTTATTACAATTGGAGGGGGCAGGGAAGGCTTCTTACTCTGGGGTGTTCTGGGGGTGGTTTTCGCTGCTTGGGTAGCGTTTCCTTTGCTTTTCCGGCGGATTTTTCGCGCTGTGGAAATCTGTGAAGAAGCAACGCTACTTTTGTCTTCGTTTTCCTCCAGTTCCGTGTCAGATAAGGGTTCGTACATGTTACTGGTAGGTACAGGCTCTCTCCCCATATGACGTTCAACCATGCGGATCCCTTTTTTAAAGGGGATGGTCTTATAGGGTGTTTTAAAGACTTCCTTGTCTTGTGTCTCAGGTAGTAGATGCGCAGATTCGAACTGCGTAACTGTGGTAGGATCGTTGTCGCTATGCACGTCGGTTTTTTGCATGGTTGTTTTTTCGGAGTTTTCTTTAGGCGGTTGGCTTGGCTTGGCGTTACCTAGTTTTTGTTTTTTCGAAAACGTAGGAGACGTTTCGGTACCCCCTGTTAATTTGACATTGGTTGTCTTTCTATTCCCGCAATCAATGCGAGGCTGGATTGTAGCAGGTCTCTTAAAGACCGCTTTGTGATCCCTCACGAGGTGAGATTTGACGGTGTCAATTGCGGTTTTATGGTCTAGTTTCGATCCGCTACTAGCGCTAGTCAGTAGGGGG
>JAEQML010072097.1:0-15727 GCA_016904865.1 Pissodes strobi
TGAAATATCATATACAAAAATGAATAGAAAGGATTCTACAGATAGACGAGAAGTGCCTTCTATTATTCAAAAGATTGTTATTTATGATAAACCAAATAAACCTTTAGTTCCTCAAGAAATCTATCCTCGTTCAACTAATGTTCCAATTGGTAAGGGAGATATTGTTCTATCTCGTCCTAGAGATTTAGCTTTACCTGGACCAAGTAACAGAAGAAATAAGGGTGGTGTCTTGGATGTTGCCCGAGAAAGAAATGTTAAAACTGAGCCTTCTGAAATAGAGTTGAAAATCACTTTCCTACTTCAATAGGGTCTTTAAATCATATCATTGAATATGAACATTTAAATGATGATATTGTTGAAGTAGAAGAAAGTATTGAAAATATATCAAAAGAAATTTCCAAGTCAAGTGAAAAACCTGTTAGACTTCCTATCAAGAAAGAGGCTAAGAAAGCTGTCAAGAAAACTGTGAAACTCTCTACAGTTACAGATCCTGAAAAAAATAATGAATTACAGAAAACTAAGAATAATACTACAAAACAGTCAAATGCGCCAGGTTGAGAAGAGATGATAAAGGAGACACGTTGATAAAAACAATAACAAGTTTATTCACAAACAAACTTAACAACGGTTACACTGTATGTGAGCAATAATAAATGCGTGTTTTGCTTATAGATGAATTAAGAATTTACACAATACTCAATTAATACTAAATGCATGTCTTCTCGAGGGAAGCTTAGTTTGAAGTGTTTCTAGGCCCTTGGTCACTGTTTTATTAATAAAGTCTATGCGAGATGAGTTTTCTTTTATTTATGTATTAGTGTTATCGTCGTTAGATAAAGGGCTATCATTCCGTAGTTTTAGCACTTCAAAATATGTACCAATACTTTTCCTGTGAATTTTCCGGCGTCCTTGTGTTGTTTTAATATTTATATGGTAAGTCTTTTAGTGTCTCTCATTGACGGAATAGTTTAATTTAAGTTTGTCAGGCACTTGCACTACGTATTAAATCCCCAAAAAAATCCCCTTTTTAGAAATTTTGATACTCTACTCATAGATACGACTCTCACTACTTTTTAGAATCCCCCGGGTGCCGTGTACCTATGTACATGTACATGTGAGGAGCTGATCACCCTGCACCTATGTACAGGTGTTCACAGATTGAGGTTGCGGGATAAAACAACTAGAAGAGTACGCACCTGTGTGCTGTACCCAGCTAACTGAGCGGTGTTAAGAGAGACCCGAAAGCCTGATCAATTTGGCGTTTGCCTGCGTATTTATATTCTACAAAATGCTGAGCATTTTAAGATCCTTTACACAAATAGTGCACTATGTAAAAATCGACCTCTCCTATTGGTCCATCCATCTCGTATTACAATATGTCTTCGTGATGCAATCGATTTCTGTCAAGAGCTCTCGTGGTGTAGAGGTTTAGACAGCTGGATCTCACCTGGACGGTCCGGGTTCAATCCCCGTTGCTTTTTTTTTTATTTTTTTAAAAGATTTTTTTTCAAAACAGTTTTTTTCTTGATTTTGGATATGTCTTGGGTTAGTTTGGGTTAGCACCTGGTTAGTTTCCTTTTGTTGAGCCCCCGTAGCGTGCAAAGCGCCATGTGGATCGACCAATAGGAGAGGCCGATTTTTATATAGTGCACTATTTGTGTAAAGGATCTTATAATGCAAATGCTGATGGCTTAATCAAAGAAAACTATACGTTTCTCTTTAGATGTTCCTTTTTGTTTGGCTTTGTGGATGATAGATGGCGACTGGATATGCCATCTTTGTTTGCAGATTCCTTGGTAGCTGTCGTTTGGCTGACGGAAAGTTCCCTGGTAGTTTGTGTTGTTTTGCGGACTGCTTGTTTACACAAAGCCTGGCAGATGGTGTTCCTAGCGTGTCATGATTACAGTGACTTTATTTATATAAAGTCACTGTAGTCACGATGCTTGCTATCATTTTCGGTTTTGCGAAGCCGTTTGTCGTGGTGGGTTCCTTGATCCTTCTATCTTCAATACTTAAAGTGGATGGGTGTGGCAAAAATGGCGTCGACTTGTTTTTCTTATTTCACCATGTATTGGCATTTAAACAATACAATAAATTATAAGTATCGTGAATATTGCGTATGTGGTGATAATTATACTGACAAGTGTCCCTCTTTTTGGTCGACTTGTGCTACTGTAGCCTGCACACATTGACCTGGAATAAAACATAAGCACGAGATTTTGACTATAATAGACACTTAATAATTTAATTTACTATGAGCTGGCTCGATTTGAGCTGGATTAGACTCTAAGGTTTGTTATTTTGCAATTATTTACTAGATAATCTAGTAACTCGTTGTCCACTGCTACTGATATTTCATCCATATATCATAATTTCTTAAACTTTTTTATCTTCTAGGAATCTCTAGTCAAAGAATAGGGCAACTTCTACTAGTGATTGTTCGGTTGGCTGGTGAATGGTGTTTTCCAATGGCCTGACTGGTCCGGGATTGTGAACCATGCAGCATGTTCTCAAGGTAAAGTTCGGTAAAGATATATGCACATTATTTGCAATTGATTGCTGCTTTTTTATGCACCTCTTCTCTACGTGATATCGCTTATATTTACATTATTCTATATACACTTGTTCCTATTCTACTTTTCCTATATTAGGTTTCCATATCTTAAGTTTTGCTTACTTAAAGTTTACTGCTTCTATGTATATTTATGATTATGATTATTTGACTAGCAATTTCATTATTTCTTTATCTATGTATGCTGCTCCTTATCACAGAATATGTTTATTCTGTTTTTATATTTCTTCTCACTTTACATAAACAACTTTTGCTTATATATTTCCTCAATTATTTCACCCTATGTATGCTACTTCTATATTCTTCATGCTTTATATAAACCTTTATGTAACATTTCACCTGGGAACTATGCCCTTCTTGACCTTTCTATGGTACCAAAATTTTTGCTTAGACTTCCTTGATTGTCAGGCAGCTCCTTCAGTTCATCTATGCTCAACTTTCCGATGCCTAAAGTCTTTGCTGTGACTTTCTCATTTTGATAATCCGTCGTTGCAGTACTATTTAGGCCGGAGAACACTTTACTTTATAATTCTTCCTTGTATACACATTTATTTTTTTCTGTATATACCCTTGATTCACAGTTTCAATGGTACCTCAGTTTTTCTGCTTTTCTCGGTAACGAGAATCATGCAACTGGTCCATTTACTTTTGGTTTACTATACATATATCTTCACCTCTGCTTCAGCTGTTTATTTTGCATACATAGTTTACTAGTTTTCTCACTAATATTCACCCTCCTATAGTTTACCACTTAACACGACTTATTCTAGTTTCATTTGTCTTCATAAATGTTCTATGTTCTATACTAAATATAAAGTCTATTTTTCTATATACAGTTCATTAACTTTCTAAGTGTTTTATCTATGTACTTGTCCTATTAACACTCGGGCTTATATTACGCTTATTTATATTGAGTTGCTTTCTGTTTCACTATATACAATTTATTATTTTCCTTATTTATATTTTAACCTCTTAAGTGCCTTGTATATATAATTTTCTATGAGCACTTGGGTTTTATCTTACAACTATTTACATTGAGGCTTTGCCTCTCACCTAATTTTTGTGTTTGTCTTAGTTTCTCCTTAGTTTCTGCTTAGTTTCTTATTTTATTTGAGTACTTGTTCCATACATAATTATATTTTCCTAATCCTCATCCTCTTCACTAGTTTCTGCTGCTTCCTGCACCATGGTTTCCTTTAGTTTCTCCTATACAAACCTGCTGTATTGTTCATACAAGTGCGTGAAGTGAAAAATCATAAACAACGTTGACGGGCGGGGTTGGAATTCCTGCGTTCATTAGCTCGGGTTCTGTAACGCGGAGGCTTCCTAAATACGCCAACCGGTTTCAATAGACAATAGACACATGACTTCAGATTGGGCTTGCATAACAAATAAAGCAACGGCTTTTACCTGAAAAAATTTGTAATAGAAAATACGACCATATTGGTTAATAACATCCAAAAACCAAATCCTTCTTGCATTGTTCAATTTCTTGATTCTCGACTGACATCAAATTCAAATAGTTTTTCTGAAACATCATCAAATACTTATATTTCGAATGCAATCAAAATATGAAAATTTTGAGGTTAAAGCTAAAAAATTGGATTTACACCAATTAACATTCAATTATACTGACTTTGAGCTAACGGATTTAATTTAAAATCGTACATTATTCGATTCATAGAAATTGAAGTGTTCCCACACTTCGGGCCCAATGCAATGCCCTTACAATCCCCCAAGCGACACATCTCACAAATACGATGAAAAGTTCGAGTATCGTTTTTGACTGATTTAAAAAACACAAGTGTTACCATCAGTTTTATAGGTCCCCTATGGACAACATAACTAATAGATCCCATTAAAACCCAACGCGCGACGGGGAATATAATCACGTTAGGCATGCACGCGACTGGATAAAGTGAAAAATCCCATGGTTGGATGTAGGCATTATAGTTTTCGTGAAACAGGCCTGTAATTGAATTTTTCCTCGAATGTTTTACAGAGAGTTATAAACAAAAACTGTTTAGTTTTAAATTTTCTGAAAAATTCTTGTTAATATGTTTGAGTATTTTCCAACAAATACGAAGATGTAGCAACATTGCGGATGCACTTTTTGAAAAACGGGTCCTTTCATTATACTTGTCATGGAAGAAGCAAGGATGTCACATCTTAGGAAGTAGTAAACAAAACCAGTAGTTGAAGAGCATTATTAAGAATAATTATTTAATAAAAAATTCTTGTTAATATGTTTGAGCATTTTCCCATTTCCCATTTCGTTGCGGATGCACTTTTTGAAAAAACGAGTGCTTTCATTATAGTTCATTGGAAAATGCGGTTTTCACTATTCAATCGGTCAGAAAATCAGCCTCGGAATCGGACAGATAAGCTAAGACGACCTTGCAAAAAGAAAAAAGAACATGAAAATAGCATCTTGGAATGTATTAAGCTGGTATCGGGAGCAGCCCTTCAGGCCATACAGCAGATGGAGAAGTTTCATACGGATATTATTGCGGTCCAAGAAGTGAGTTTGGCCAGAGTCGGGTAATGTAAAACTGAACAAGTCAGTGGTGTTCTTCAGTGGCAGCTCACACAACCGACATGAGTCTGGAACGGGATTCATAATAGCAGAGCGAATGGTAGGATCTCTGATCCCATTTAAGCCAATAAGTGAAAGAATCTGCTATACAATAGTATAACTATTCGTTGATATCAGCACATGCCCCTACTGAGGAAAAGGATGAAGAAGCCAAGGATGAAGTACCCAAACAAGACATGTTAATGATGTGCGGAGACTTTAACGCAAAAATCGGGAAGGAACAGTTTTTAAGGCCACAGATTGGCCAACATAGCTTACACGATGTATCGAACGATAACGAGCTGAGGCTGGTGGGATTTGGCATCGGTCAACAATATGCTGATCAAATCAATCATGTTTCACCATAAAGATATACACAAGCAAACCTGGGTGTCAAATGATGGCCGAACTAGGAATCAGATCGACTACATAACTGATGCAAGACATGGTATAGCAATGTGCTAAGAGGCCTTGACGCAGATACGGACCATTTCTTAGTTAAAGCCAAAGTCAGGGCAAGAATTTCCACGCTAAAGACTAATATAACGGCCCCAAAAATAAAATGGAATACCGACAAACTCTCTAAGGTAACTACCAAAGGAAGATACATTCAGTACATAGAAAAGCAATTAGAACCTGCAGAGGTGAGCGAAGACATAGACAATACCTGGCAAACCGTCATCAGGGCAATAACAAAAGCAGCTAATAATATACTAGGAAAACAGCCCAAAAAAAAACACAATGAATGATTGTTCAATGAAGAATGCAACATGATCTTGGAGAAAAGAAACCGAGCAAGACAAAGTGTGCTACAAGGAAGAACGGACGAAAATATACTACAATATGGCGAACTAACAAAAGGCGCCAGAAAAGTAATGATAACAAAAAAGAGGCAGCAGGAGCAACGAAAACTGGAAGAAATGGAACGAGGTAACAAGCATAACCGGTCTAGAAAGTTTTATAAAGTAATTTCAAACATCCCTTCCAAGGAGCTGTTAGACCTCGTCGTTGGTGGAGGGGCCAAGTAGCCACTCTCATCCGGGCCTTCGGAAACGGGAGGAGCGGTGAAACTAAGGGCAGCTCAATGATAGCGGGAAAAACAGCGTCGACAGACGGTGCGTGCGCCCCGGGTCTGTTGGTGTTAACTGGGCCCGGGACACCCTCGGACCTGTGGTACACTTCCCGACTCCTGGACACCTGCCCGCGAAATACCGTCCTCAGCAGGCCGGTGGATGATGAGGATGCGCCAGCTGAGGGTGGGGGCTTGCCTTAAACGGCCGCCCAAGTGGATGAAAGCCACAATAAAACTTTCCCTAAGTCAAGGTGACACAGTTGTAGGGTATCAAGAAAACACTCCGTATTTCAGAAATTAGATCAGTGAAGGTAATCCGTCCGGTTCGAGGTTTAAGCGAAGGTTATTTATATTACCTGGTACACGTAATATTATTGTTTCAATTCAACGAAGGCGCTACCAAACGCAGACAGCAAGGATGACTTAACCTTGACGACCTTGCACTGTTATTATAATAATATATACAAGTCTTGAACCTACATCAACTCGATATATATAGGAGATTAGAAGACTGAGGGACAATCGGTATTAATTAGTATAAGCAGTATTATACAACATAATATAATGATAATCATAGCGAGAATCTTAAGTAATAATTAATGTACGTAGTTAATAAGAATATAAGCTATGTAACGTAACGATCTTACATAATCTCTCTAAAGGTGAATACAGAACTCAAATATTACCTGGAATATTATTCAAATGAGTAAAACAGTTCTACACAGTAAAGGCCGAGGACTGAGTGGTTGGGGGAAAGCCCAACTCCCACTTTGCGAGCTCTGGGTACCAGGCGACACCCAAGTTTCAAAAGCCCTACCGCAGCAAGCGGGGCACTGCTGTGGGTGAACTTTATTTCCTACGCTACTCGAGGGACTATTTATGGACACAGTAAAAAAAAAATAGAGGACTTTACGCAGACCTCACAAACACCAGAAGGGAGCGCTAACGCGCCCATGGTAGTAGATGTCACAGAGGATTGCCAATCCTCAACTTCAACTCTTCAGGACAATCGTGAAAACGAAATAGCTGAACAAGAGCTCTCAAAAAGCAGCGACGAAGAGGTGAGGGACCCCATGGGTGAACTCAAAATACAGGACCCTAGAGGCCTGAAACTCTCCGAAGCAACTAGAAAGAGGTTTAAGTACCTCTTAAGAAGCGGGATAGATAGGTTAGAGGCCATGGAAAAGGCCAGGAAACCATTAAATCCACCCGGAGAATCCTCCAATAAATGCACAAAGGGGCCCCGATCGGGGGAACACACTCCAGAAGGAAAACTTCTAAAGAAGCCTAAGGGTCAAGGGAAGGGAGGAAATAATCCAACCTCAAGGCTTCCAAACCAACCTTCAGCCAAGCGGCTGGAGGGATACGAATTGGGATCATCCATTCCAACTATCCAGAACAAACCTTGTCAGTGGAACAAATGGCGGCCATACAAGAGAATATTCTGGAACAAATGGCTAAAGTGCCGCGGAATGGCTAAAGTGCAATGCGGCAAGCCTAAGCCCAGAAAAAGATGTCACCGTTAAAGTGGTAGAGAGGAGTCTGAAATGCCTCACACTGAAATACTAGTGGCATATCTACCTAACAGTCAGGATTATATAAACGAAAGAATCCTGACTCTCCTAGAGGCTCAAAACGACCTTGACCTGTCATGCTGGAGGGTGCACAGGAGAAATCCTGTAGACCCCACGGTAGAAATGACATTCTCGGTGGACCAAAGATACATCATAGAACTCAAAAAAGGGGCTATAAAATGAGCTATAAGTTTGGAGAAATACAACTAAGGCCAAAACAAAAAAACCCAAAAGACCCGGGCGGCTCGAAGGGCGAGAATAAAAAACCCCGTAAACTCGGGAGTAACATCCAAACCATCCACGAGCGGCTCACAACAACAGGAATTGTCGAAAGGCAAGTCACTGCCTCAGCGGAATCCTCAGAAAAAGGCCTCTAAGGACCAAGCTGAACCCAAGAACAAGCCTCAGGCAAAAGGGGACCCTAGGGACCCCAGTAAGGGTAAGTAAAGATGGAGACATCAAACCCGTCCCAAAAAACACACCGGCATATTAGATGCCTCCAAGTGAACCTCCAACATTCTAAAGCTGCCTCTAGCGTACTTAATAGGAGTTTCACTAGGAACACGTTTGACGTGGGGCTAATTCAAGAGCCCTGAGCAAATGGAGGAGCAATTCGTGGGCTCCCAACACAATCATATAAGTTGATTTATTCTACTACGCATGAAACGCCCAGAGCAGCTTTACTATTTGGTAAAAATATTAAATTTGTTCCAATTACAGAATTCATGAACAGGGACCTGGTTGCAGCCTTAGTGGAAGTACCCACCAATAGAGGCAGAAGAAACATAGTGGTGGCCTCAGCATACTTCCCAGGGGATACACATGACCCACCACCAGCCAATGTACAACGACTAATAAGCTGGTGCAACAGGCAGAACAAACAGGTAATTTTGGGCTGCCACGCCAACGCGCACCACACGGAATGGGGTAGCACGAACATCAACCCTCGAGGTGAGTATCTTCTTGAATATTTGATATCTCATAACGTAGATATTATTAATAGAGGGAATAAACCCACCTTTATGAATGCAATTAGAAAAGAGGTCTTAGATCTAACCCTAGCTATACTCCTTTCATAGCTAACCAAATTATTAACTGGCGGGTATCGGACGAAAATTCCATGTCGGACCATATGCACATACGGTTCGACGTGGAAGCAGAGATACAACGCCTGGATGAAAATCGTGTACCCAAACTAACTGACTGGGTCCTCTATAAGGATTACTTAGGGTCAGAAGTTGAAGGAGTACCTCCATCCATAGAAACAATAGAGGAGCTCGATGCGGCCTCACAACATTTAGAGGAGATAATAATCACCTCATATGAAAAAAGTTGCCCTATTAAGAAAACAAAATCCCATAGGGATGTCCCCTGGTAGAATAGGGAACTCGACAAACTAAAGGCAAAATCAAGAAAGACCTTTAACTCAGCAAAGATGTCGGGCAACTGGGACAACTATCACATAGCCCTAGCTGAATATATCAAAGAATTGAGGAAAATTAAGAGGAAGACATGGAGAACGTTCTGTGAAGGGATCAATGAACTAGCCCCAACAGTGCGACTCCAAAAAGCCTTAGCAAAAGATCACTCAAATGGAATCGGTCTAATTAAAAGACAGACGGACAACAACTACGCAGATACACAACAGGAGAGTTTAGAGATCCTTTTAAAGACCCACTTTCCTGGATCTGCTGTCACGGAGGCAAACCAGATAGAGGAACCTCCCTTATGGGACGTTGACCCAACAGACGGGGAAAAAGCCTCGCGGGTAAAATCTTTACAGACAATAAGATCAAATGGGCATTGAATAGCTTCAAACCCTATAAATCACCAGGTACGGACGGCATATTTCCTGCTCTGCTCCAACAAGGCAGTGAGGAACTCCTATCGTACTTGAAAACAATCTTCAAAGCTAGCTATATCCACAGCTACATTCTGAAGAACTGGAGGAAAGTCAGGGTTGCGTTTATCCCAAAGGCTGGGAATCATCCACCGGACGAACCAAACGCCTATCGCCCCATCAGTCTGACCTACTTCTGACGAGCTTCCTAACAGGTCATGGACCATGGAGATACCATCTGCACAACATGGGAAAGACTGAGGATCCACGTTGTAGATTTTGCAACTCAGCAAACGAAACTGCGGAACACATTTTTTGCGAATGTAGAGAACTGACCCGCCAAAGGCTAAAATATCTGGAAGGAGTAGTATGTAATCCCAAGGATATTACACAACTAGCCCCTAGAAATAGCCTGAAATTCGCGAAAAGTGCAGGCATTTCTGGGAAAATCTAAAGCAGGGTAGTCACAAAAGATCTTTTAGGGCTGAAAAGCCGAGCTACCTCTTTACATACAATACAATACAATTTCAAACACTAAAAAAGGCTTCAGACCTAGAATGGAAAACATACTTAAGAAGGAAAATGGTATCATAACCACCAACAAAAATTAAATAGTGGATGAATGGAAGCATTATTTTGGCAAGCTCTTAAACATAGATCAACAAAATGAACTTACTACAAGCGAATACCAAACTGCAGAACACTCAGTAGAATACCTTACATATGAAGAAACTATCAATTACGAAGCTCAAAAGTAACAAAGCACCAGGCAAAGACAACCTAACAGCAGAGCTGCTCAAATTTGGAAGATAAATACTACACAGTCATCTACATAGACTTGTTACCCTTATGTGGAATCAGGAGGAAATGCCAGTAAGTAACTATAGAGGGATATCCTTGATCAACACATCATATACGATCCTTGTAAACATACTGTTGGAACGCCTTAAACTCATCGTAGGGTCAGGCATAGGATGCTACCAATGTGGATTCCGTAAAAACAGTTCTACCGTGTCGATCAGATGTTTACAATAAGACAAATGTTTAAAAAATGCTGGGAATTTAACAGAGAAATTCATCAACTGTTTATCGATTTCAGACAAGCGTACGATAGTATTCTAGGCGTTAAGCTATGAGACGAAATGATAGAACTAGGAATCCTCAAAAAAGCTAATCAATCTAACAAGGATGTGTATCAACGGCTCCCGAAGTAGAGTAAAAATCGGAGAAATGGTGTCAGACTCGTTTGAGGTGTCTTGTGGCTTGAAGCAGGGTGATTCACTCTCCCCTATACTCTTCAATCCAAATCGTCATTCAAAAATATAACCAAATACGAGGGAAAACTGCGGTTTTCCCTGTTCAATAGAACAGAAATAGCTCTACAGTTCGTGAAATTGTCAGGTTCTTAGAGCGTATTTTAAATTTTTATAGGCGCTCGACTTTATTATTCTAAGCCCCATATATGCGATTTTTCAATTTTTCTCGAATGAAACCCTGGAGAACGCCAACGTTCATCGATGTAAAGCCATGTGCTTGTAAAATTACATACGGGTCACGCGTATGAACAACCCCCCTCAGATACATTTGGCTCTATGCGGGTAAATGCCGGTTTCCTATACATAAACCACCCCGGATAAGTTTACTTTTAACCACCCCTGCGATTACTAAATAAATATAATTTGGGGTCGGAGTCGAGGAACTCGAGGATTTGTTATCTTATCTGCTAATAGAGATAGATATAGGGCCAGGGATGATACGAAAATCGTTGAAATGTTAGCATATATAGAAAAGGACAGGTTTATTACTTTTGTTACCTTGTAAAATTTTACCATAAACGAATAGACTTTTTGAAATGAGGCTTTCATGGGTTGAATGTGTCTGGTACCAGCTAACGTTGCGTCTCTTTTTGTAGGTACGTCTCGTAGGTACATAGCGAGGGTATACAGAGTGTCAAATAAAACCTTTACTATTTAGTTTTGCAACTTTTCATACCTTCACGTGTTTTTATAATATCTTTACATTATTTGTATCTATGATGGCACGTTTATGCTATATAAACTTTAAAATACATAATTGCTACATTTTAGTAAGTAGGTAGTCAAGGTAATGGGTGGCTAAAATATTAAATTGGTTTTATATATAGATTAATTTAAATCGGTTAGCCACTTTTTCCAGAAAATGCTATTCTTTGTAAAAATGCAAAAATAAATTTATAAGAGTTAGGGGAAAGTTGCTGTGTCAAAACCTTAGCTATAAATCTGTCACAATTACAAAAAATTTTTTTTTTTTAATTTTTTAGGATTCCCTGATTATTTTTCACATATTCGAATGCGCCATTAAATTTCCTTTGCAACGAGGTGTCACAAGTGACACTTTATTTTAAAAATAGTGGTAGTCTGCAATCTATTAGAATAAGACGTGGCAAATATATCGTTTCTGACGTCATAGGGCAGCCATGTTGATTTTTCTAAATGCGTCCCAAAGCGCTGTTTCATAACCAGTATTGCTTGTGGCCCCTCGTTGCAAAGAATATTTAAAGAGGAATCTGAATATGTATATAAAAATATATACCCACAGCCTACAGGACGCTATTTAAAATAATTTAAAAAAATCCCAGTAGGTCTATGAGAAATTTCTATTCTTAATAAAAATTGGTTTTAGAATTGTAGAAATGAAAAGCCTAAATTTACATCCACAAACGTGTAATACAGTTTTTTTATACGAGGTGTTGTTACTGCGAAAACAAGGCTTAAAAATTTACACAAAAATATTTTTTGCATTTCATAAAATCGACAATATTAACAATATCGATATTAAAAAATTAAAACAAACAAATATTTTTTAATAATAATTAAGTATTAACAAATAAATCCGGCATTAACTAACCATTTATTTTTTAAATAAATACTATCTCGAATCAATTGGTTTTATTATTTTCTTTGCTTTTGATGGAATAGAACACATACAAGACGCCCATCATAAGATGGTTCAGATGCTGAGATTTGACTATTATACTTTTTGTATAGGTGCGGTATGCGTAAGATCAGTGAGATCACAGTTTCAAGTAGGCTGTGGACGAGCATTAGGTCGTCCCTCCAGTTATTGATTGGTCATCGGTTGTTTGTCCACAGCCTACTACTCAATAATTTACACTTGAAATTTGAAACTGGAAGATATACCGTAGCAATGCAAAAAGTATATTAATACGAATATGTAATAAATGCTTTTGTGGAAGCATCGATAAACTGATACAGCTAATCGAACAATCGCAGTAAAATTAGGGTAATTAAAAAATTAATCGACTGTTTTGTCTAGGTATCCTTAGTATACCATTTCTCTGAATATTGGCATACAATAATATATACAGGGTGTCTTAAATAGCGTGTGCCATTATTGCTATCTCTGAAGCGGTAAGTGCTACGAGGTCGGTTAAATTAGAGAAAAGTTGCCTTTTTTGATACACATTCAGGATCGGTCTATATTGTCGTCAAATTCCTGTTAGTTTCTTAGATACAGGGTGATTTATGAAAAATGCCCAAATATATTTCGTCGATTATTACAAAAACTGTTCATTTTCGAGACACAGTTTAAATTAGAAAGTTTTATAGTTTTTTCCGCTCTACAATATGGTGTCTTGAAATGTCACATCTGGCGTTTCGTATTCGGGCCACAACCATCAACTTAATTTTCTTAAATACGGACCCGGATTTTTTAATTCCGATTTTAAGAGCTTCGTGTCCCAAAATCAATGACGTATCGCACTTATTCGAAAAAAAAACTTTATTTACTTCCTACCAAAATTCTCTTTTTGTCTCTCTCTATCACATTATGTTCTTATGGAAAGTGCCAATAATATGAATTTCTCGAATAAGTGAGATACGTGAGTGGTTTTGGGACATCAGCAGCTCTTCAAATCTGAAATTAAAAATACAGGTACGTATTTAAGAAAATTAAGTTGATGGTGGTGGCCCGAAAACGAAACGCCGGATGCGAAATTTGAAACACCATATTGTAGAGCGGAAAAAACTATAAAACTTTCTAACTTAAACTGTGTCTCGAAAACGAACAGTTTTTGTAATAACCGACGAAATATTTTTAGGCATTTTTCATTTTCACATTTCTGTATCTTAGAAACTAACAGGAATTTGACAACACTGTAAACGGATCCTGATTGCGCATCAAAAAAGGCAACTTTTCTCTAATTTAATCAACCTCTTAGGACTTACCCTTTCAGATAATATAGCAATAGTGGCACACGCTATTTAAGACACCCTGTATAGTATTATTCATGGAACGATATTAACATAACATTGTCGTTATCTTTTTTTTTATTTTGCATCCTTATCGCACGCACCCTTTGCCTATAAAACATACCTTTGTGCAATGCTTATTTACCGAACTAATATTTCCTTATGATTGGCGTGACCTCTCCGGAAAGCTTTGCATGTTGCGACATTAGAGAAATTTTACGCATCGTTAAACTTTGCCTAACGATAAATAATAATATACAAGTTGTTCGTGATAAAAATCCCTTTCCGGTTTAAGTTACATGGCCGCGATGCTTCCGCTGTTTATTTATTTCTCTTGAATAAATTCGAGACTACCCTTCCCTTGGGTGGAAAAATAATTTATGTTAACTCAAATGGAGTGATTAAAACGGTTATGGTGGTGGTGCTACTAGTAGTCGGATTCGCCCAGTAAGACGCCCGCAAGCCTCCCAGCTAGGTTACACCCTTGTTGGATCGGTGGCACTATATTTTTGGGCCCTTCAAGGTGTCAAGCTGAAGGCTTTGACTATCATAAACATATACAGAAATGATCCCATGGGAACATCCGGTTCCTTCCGGCCTGGATACCGACGTGAATGGGGATTTCTTTTGGCTAGGACACCCGATTTTTCCTCGGGGAGAAAGAAAGGTCACTGAACGATAGCCACGTGTTCACCCAAAATGGCGACAAAGGAGCAACTACAAAACGCGTGCTGACTCGACCGAAGAAGAAGCGGAAGTTTTAAAACTGTTATTGACAAATATTGTCAATATGACTTAAAATTCGAACTGAAGGGTTCCAACGTTTGAGTAAGCCTAATACCCTAGTGTGTAAGCAAGCCCACGGTTTTGACCATTTTTTCAATTAACTGAAAAATAAAGCGAAATATATTTTGATTCTTCTGGTGCTCATTAGCTTGGGAACAAAATAAATATTCTTGTTAGATCAAGGCCGTCACCCGAAAATACACATCCTTTCTCAGTAGGTAAGTAAGTCACTTGACATTCTTAATTTCATAATAATTGATGTCGTCGTCGGCGAGCTCTTTTAGAAGGTCTTGTTGTTGATTTCATCACGTCATCGTTTCCAATACGAGGCTATTTAGGAGGTTACGTAACCTTTATGGACGCGGAAAAGTATTTTACCATCACCTTCTCTGTTAAAAATATCATCGACGTGCTTTCACTCTCACTTAGTTGGGTCAGGTTTGCTAAATAATTTGATTCAGGCTTTCACTTCAGCGAATTTATGTAATAATTATTATTAAACGTACAATTCTTTATTCTGATTGGATTGTCTGTGGTAATCCTTCTCCTATTCCTATTGCGCATATAATATACAAATATAATTTACTGATACCTTTAAAATCTTTAGTTTTCTTTATAATTTTCTGTTTGAGGTCCAATCGGGTTAGTTTTATGAGCCCGTCCTCCTTTTTCTGTAATCTGTAGCATTCAGTTATTTATTCGCTCTTTATTTCTACATACATTAAAGCTATGACCTTTTCGAATACTTTTTTTGGATCATCCTTCTGTTGTTTAGGTATTCCGACAATTAGGAGATTATTTTGTTTTTCTTGCTGTTCTTGCATATTAATTTTTTGTTCTAAGTTCTCGACTCACTTTTTTAGTTCTTTATTTTCTTTTCTTATAATCCTCATTTCGTTCTTTTTTCTGATCTTCGAACTATTCTGACATGAATTTAACAGATTTCTTAATTTCCTCCATTTCCATTTTTTACTTGGAAGGGCCCAAAGGTTTCCACCAACAGTTTCCTAACAAAAAATTTTAGTTTTCTTTCATCCATTTTATCGTGATTTTATACA
>JAEQML010072098.1:0-15727 GCA_016904865.1 Pissodes strobi
AGTGATGTCAGTGTAAAAGTAAAGTGTAAAAGTAACGTAAAACTTAAAGTAAAAAGTAAAGTGAACCATAGATAAAAGTGAAACCTAATTAAAGAATACCGATATAAATTAAACAAATTAAAACGCCTCCTAAAAATTTAAAATAAAAGTAAAATACATTCCAAGGTTACTAGCAAATTATTTCAAGGAAACGCACTAGATCGAGTCCGGTCTCTCCTAGAAGCTTCTTTGACACGTGGTGGAGGTAGCCGTTTGATCCCCGTACGTAGGACCAAGGACCATGGACTCAGCAGGATTTATCCAGCCAGGACCCTGTTTCACTTGAAAAATAATACTCGTCAGTCTCGAGTTAATCCTTGTTCGCAAACCGCCGTAGGGGCCCATGGGAGCATTTTTTTTTGTCTTCTTAAGGAATAGTCGTCATAGATCTGAGAACATTTTTTAAATCATATCTCTGTTTTCATCAACAAAGTAATTGTGAGTAGCAGTCTCTTCGAAAGTCATCTGGAGTCCAAATTGCTTGTATGAATCATTGGAAGCAGGGCCAACCCATCTTCGGGACATTTTGGCGAAGGCATTCGCACTAAATCTCGCGCAAATACACTTTTAGCCGAATGTCAGATAAAAAAACACTCTCTACGCTCTAAGAGTCAATCCAACACGCCAGTCGACGATCTCCTATTACCCCATAGCAACACAGCCAAACCAAACGCTATCTTCGCAGCGTCAAAAAAGCTAAACCGATCTCCACCATCATCTCCAATAGCAAACGTAGAAAACATAAAACTTATCTCACTCGCAAAGCCAGCACAGGAAATTCTACAGAACGGCTAAAAGAACGAGGAAACTACAAAGACGGTGACGACAGGAATATTAAGCAGTAGCTTAGATCCCCAGGACAACACCAAACTCCAAACAAAAAGCAATACGAAAATGGCAAACGTAACAATAAATGACGCACTGGCAACTGCGAAGAAAGCAGCAATACCACAATTTATAAGCCCACCGACATTCCACCCTTGCAGATGCAAAGCCAACGATTTCTTTAAATCATATGAGAGGACGGCAATTGCAAATGGATGGGATGACGCGTTAAAGATTGCATATTTTGGAACATTTTTGGATGGAGCGGCCAACCTCGGGTTCGAGGAATATACAACTGCAAACCAAAACAATGGGTGGGACGACCTACATGCCGATTTTATACGGGAATTCGAGGATAGTAATTTTCATGCATCTTTAAAAAAGAAAGTAGAAGACAGAAAACAACATCACAACGAGTAAATTATCTTTATGAACTTAGAGTACTATATCACGAGTACAAAACTAATATGGACTTAGAGGAATTCATAAAAAATTTCAGCGAAGGCCTGACGGAAGAAAACAATTATCACTTCTATTGGCTAACGAGTCCGCCAAACTCCCAACCGCGGGACTTAGATGCGCTAAAAGCCCTGGCAGTAACAATAGACAAGGCCCCAAGGCAGAGAGCCAGCCGAAGTCCTCCCAGATTCAACAATGGCTATCAACAGCGAAGCAGCTACAGACCCCAGAACAGTTACGATCGCCCTCAGAATCATTTCAGACCGCAGATCAGCTTCCATGTAAACAGGCAGCCCAACAACCAACGCGACAGCTACAGACAGCTCCAGCAACAAGCGAGATATCAGCAAGAAAGACCACACAACCAGCCTAATGGTCCAAGAGGTCCCCAGGGATATAAACCTAATAACGTAAATCAAAACCACTATAGGGGAAAAAGTAATAATCAGCCACAATACAGAAATAGACCCAACCCTCAAACATGCTACGTTTGCGGCAAATTGGGACACTTTGCAGCGTCTTGTCAAAGGAGGCAGCGGATTGCAGAATTAGGAACCCCAGCCATCCTAGCAAAGGGGTACAAAGATATAAAGGGCATACTATGCATCACATGTACATTAAATAATAAGCAGATATCAGCGGTGATAGACACAGGGTCACAAAACAACGTCATCCAAAAAGATTGGACTACAGGCCTCACTCATAAACCTAGCAACACAGTGTTAATTGGAGCAGGAGGACACCGCATACCAGTTCTTAGCGAAGTAAAAGCCTCATTACACATAACAACCAAATTAAATCTACAAATAGAGGCAAAAGTCATTAAAACTGCCCCCTATCCTATAATTCTGGGCATGGAATTCTTGGAACAAAATGGAGCCATCATAGACCTCCAAAATAAAGAATTGGTATTACAAAACACATACAAAATTCCGTTAAAATACGAGTCAATAAATAAGGCAGCAGCAGGGCTAACAACAGTACAAGAAGAACAAACTAAAAAACAAGAACGAGACAAATTTAAAAATTTCGAAAGCAATAATCACAATATAAAGCTCGCTAAGCTAAACAAACGCATAATAGAAACAGGACAGGACATACGAGGACTTGCTAGTGATACTCCAACAGCTTGGGGAGTAACAGAAAAATACAACACAAGGTACAACCATAGAACATTCCTAAAGCAAGAATTTCCAAACGCAAGGCGGAATATAAAGAAAACAAAAGGGACGGTATCTTACGTAAAAAACAAACATAAAATCGCCTATTATTTACATATCAGAAAAGACAGGAAAGATAAGCCCACGTTCCAGACAATATTCGAATGCCTAACAAAGCTTAAAGATATTGCAAAACAAAAAGCATACAAAACGATAGCTATACCAAGAAAAGGTTGGGGCATAGACTTGCAAAACTGGATCAAATTAAAAAAAATGTTATACTGTATATTTAACAAAGCCAAAATAGACATAATAATATGTAGGTCAGAAAAACTAAGAAATTCAGGGCCATTTACGAATCTTATGATTGAGAAAACTCCTAGCACTTACAAAATTAGAGCTAGCAATAATTACACATTTAAGAAAGGAGAAACGAAAACAATAGAGTTAGAAATCCCGGATTACACGGAGAAGGACGGTCATTACAATATTTTTGACTGCAAATATAACATTGATTGGTTGGCTACAAAACAACTATCAATAGAATCAAACATTTACACGGATGGAGACAAATTGTTTATACCCATACACGCAAAGGCTAATTTTCCAGCAAAAATTTACAAAGGAACAACTATAGCAATATTGGAGGAAAAACAGAAAGAAGAAATATCATGGAGTATGGCGCTCAACGAGGACCCACAAGAAATTGTGACATTAGAAGACCACCATCTAGAAAAAATAACAGACTACGAAGCCAGAAAACAATTAGAAAGCCTGCTACTGGAGTACAGTGACGTGTTTGCTAAATCCCCAAAACACATGGGAAGAACTAATTTAACGGAACATATTATAGAAGTAGAAAATGACAAACCACATAAAAGTCGTCCCTACCGAGTATCACAAAAGGAACGAGATATAATAGATAAACAAATTCAGGAAATGCTAGAAAGTGAAGTGATTCGACCTTGTCACTCACCATGGGCAAGCCCAGTAGTACTAGTGAAAAAGAAAGACGGCAGCACCAGATTCTGCGTCGACTACAGGAAGCTCAATTCAGTAACAAAAAAATCTACTTGGCCCCTACCACAAATAGATGACATACTAAGTTACCTAGGCGAGTCCACGTGGTTTAGCACACTGGATATGTTTTCTGGGTATTGGCAGGTACCAATAAAGGAGGACTCAAAACAATACACCGCATTCGTAGCACAAGGGCATGGATCATACGAATTTAACGTACTAAGCTTTGGGTTATGCAACGCTCCAGCGACGTTCCAGGAATTAGCAGACCGTGTATTCAGCGATATGAAATGGAAGGAAATTTTAATATACCTGGACGACATAATAATTTTTTCAAAAACTTTCGAAGAACATTTAATAAAACTAAGAAAAGTCTTCGACAGATTGCGCCAAGCAAAGTTAACTCTCAAGCCAAGCAAATGTGAATATCTCAAAAAAGAGATAAAAATATTGGGATTTAAAGTCAACGAAAAAGGTATACTCCCGGATGAGGCTAAACTGATATGCATAGATAATTTCCCAAGGCCCAAAAAAGTAAAAGACGTCCAAAGTTTTTTGGGACTCTGCAACTTCTATAGAAAATTTATATACAACTTTGCAATGGTAGCAAGACCGCTGCATGACATGACAAGGAAAAATCAGACATTTAAATGGGGAGCCGAACAGGAGGAGGCATTTAACATTTTAAAACATAAATTGACAACAGCGCCAGTTTTACAACACTTCAACCCAAATAAAGGCACCATACTTCATACAGATGCAGCGACCTGCGGAATCGGGGCAGTATTATTACAAGAAGACGACGAAAAGATTGCACATCCAATAGCATATATAAGTAGGAGTTTATCGAAAAGCGAAAAAAACTATACTATAACCGAATTAGAATTATTAGGAGCCGTATGGGCTCTAAGTTACCTAAGACACTTAATATATGGGAAACCAGTAAAGATCGTATCAGATCACCACGCTCTGTGCTGGATGGACAAGCTAAAGGAAGGTAACAGACGCCTAGCAAGATGGGCATTAAAACTCGCGGAATTCGACTATTCTGTGGAATACAAGAGAGGGACAGCACACCAGGACGCAGATTGCATGTCCAGAAATCCGGTTTTACCTTCAGAAATACATGACCCAGACGAGAAAGATGAACTACCAACATTCGCATTAAGAAGCACTGAGATAGCCAGCCTACAGGACAAGGACCCTGAATTAAAAGAGTTAAAACTAGCAATTACAGACCCAAATAACACAGACATACCAATAGGAATAAGACGAAGGGCGAAAAATTTCAGACTCCAAAATGACGCCCTGTATAAAGTAATCAACACCAATAGAGGATTGAAGAATGTTTTAGTCATACCAAAATCCATGAGAAAAGAAATAATGTGGCAGATACACGCAACACCTACAGAAGGTCATTTGGGAATTTTCAAAACGCTAGGGAAAATAAAAAACAGATTTTTTTGGACAGGAATGAGCAAAGACATAGAAAAATACATTCAGGGATGCCCCCAATGCCAGGCGAGAAAAGGCCAACCTTACAGGAAGACTCCAGGTTTCTTACAACCCATAAAAGTAGGAAACATTATGGATAAAATTGGGATCGACCTACTAGGACCATTTAGGCGAAGTACACAGGGAAAAACTATGATTGTGGTGGCCACAGATTATGCATCTAGATATGCTATTACAGCAGCTCTACCAAGTGGCAAGGCGGGCCCAGTTGCTAAGTTCTTATTAGAAAAAGTATTTCTTATACATGGGGTCCCTAGGACAATACTTAGTGACAGAGGGAAAACGTTTCAGTCAGAAATGGTGCAAGAACTAGAGAGAATTATGGGAGCACAAAGCCAATATACTACAGCCTACCATCCATGCTGTAATGGCCTTACAGAGCGATTAAACAAAACAATCTCCGACATGCTCTCAATATATTGTAACACAAAACAAACTGATTGGTGTAGTTACATCCCATTCATCACATTTGCATACAACACGGCGGTACAAAGGACAACTCAATTCAGCCCATTTATGTTAATTTTTGCAAGGGAGCCTACGTTACCCTCTGAGGCAGTTTTAATAGACGCAGAAAAAGAGACAGATATACTTCAAATCAGAGAAAAAGCATTACAAATGAGGGCAATAGCGGTAGAAAACATAGAAAAGCGGCAAAATAACGACCAAAAACGATTTGACGAGAAACATAGAGATCTGCAATTTAAAATAGGAGATAAAGTTAAAATTTTTATACCCATAAGAAAAGTGGGACGTAGTGAGAAATTGCTATTGAGATGGTTTGGACCATATGAAATTGTAAGAAAATTAAGCGAGGTGAATTACGAGGTAATCAAAATAGGAGGCAAAAAGAAGATAACAGACACGGTACACGTATGCAGAATGTTACCATATAATGATCCATGGACCGAGGATTCACCAATCAGTGACGAGGAAGCAAAAAAGGTGGAGCAAAACATGGAGGAAAAAGCAGAGGACTCGGAAGATGACAGTACAGAAGACACTGAGGAATCTAATCTTCAGCTCAATATAGAGGCGATAGAAGACACAAGCAAGAGGCACAAAGAAATAAGAAACAGGGGAAAGGAAGAGAATTTCGAGGAAAGACTATTAGCAATTTTAGGGAAAAAATAAGAAACACTGACATAACGAACGCAAATGTTCACGATAGGTACCTAACTGGGAAAATCGTAGAGGAACAGAGACGTTACTATTTTTTTTATTTTTAATATAACTAGGAAAAGTTATAATTTTCAATGCAAGTGTTAATGATAGGTACCACACTAGGGAAATCATTGTAAAAACACGTAGGCATTACAGGAGAAAAATGAGAAATTAAGATATGAGCAACTGGAGTAAAAAGTTATAATTTTAAATGCAAGTGTGTGTACCATACTGGGAAAAACACATAGTAGACCAGGCAAATTTTTAAAAAATGTACGTTAAGTGTGAAGTTTTTGCGGACATTTATTTTTTTGTTGAAAACGATAGCTCTTTTATCATAGAATGCAAATCTAAAAATCCCAAAAAATCGGAAGTGAGCTAAAGCCACCATTTAAAAAAACATGGCCGCTCGCGTTATTTATTAAAATCTATTATTTTTATAATTACCAGTCCAATTTATGCACGTCCGATTGAATTCCGTGACACGCGGTACACGCCTGGCATTGGCACCCCCACTCCATGTTTGTGATATGGTAACTATAATGACACTTTTTCTAAAAGCTTTAAAGATGATGCTTCCATTTTTCTACGCTGCAGGTCATTTCCATTACGGAAAGTCTGCTCTCATTTATATACAAAATGTGAGCAAATGAGAACAAAGTATGCCGCCTAGTGAATTTAAGCTGTTTTGTGATAAAGGATATTTTTTATTACGCATGCATCATAATCAACGATTATCGCAAGCGACAGCGTGCTTAAAATGATGATTATGATACGCCTACTTTTTTAAAGGTTGCTATAGAAACATTTGATCTACCTTTTTTACCTAGATATTTACCTGCCGTTTAAATTACTATATGTCAAAATGAAGGAACACATTTAAAAACAACATTGCTTTATTCTAAATAGTAACTATACGTAACTCAAGAAAGTAAAACATTTTTGAGAATATGATGCATTCGTAATAAAAAATAGCGCATCACTTTTTACCATTTTAGTAAGTTTTCAGGCATAACCAATGGAGTTGTCGCAGAAGAGAAGGTTAACTGTCACATGGCTAGGGAAATAGGACTAGACCTAGTAGAACCTATGGTAGATAATAGTATATTTCATTACCAGCCTGGAAACTAAGCTTTTCCGGTGCGCGCACGACAGTTTCTGGTGTGAGGCGTAGCCGAACACCGGAAGTCGTGCAAGCACAGGAAAAGCTGTTTCTGGGCGTGTAATGAACAATATTTTTCATAATACCTCTCTGAAATCAAGACAAACATAAAATTATTATAATTTTACGTATCCAAAATCATGTCATAATACATTTTGTATTCAAATGAAAGCAAACGTCAAACTTGCAAGACAAGCAAGACAGTTATTTATGAAGTGTTTGTGACAAGTAATGTCAGAATAAATGAAATAATTTTACTTAAAATTAGACTATTGACGCTAAAATGTGCTAGATTAATCTTGTAGACTGCATCGCTGTATAATTTTAACCCAATTTATTATACTTTATGCATATTCTGTGTCTAAATAACTGCAAATTTAGCATTTAAAATCAGGGATCGGGAAAACTTTTCCCGCTCCCTAATTAGGGACCGGGAAAATTTTTCCCGTGCCCGGACCGAAAAGACTTACTTTCTTTGCTCTACAGAGACGTCGAAAATGATAGTTTTCAGAGAGGTATTATGAAAAAGTTTTTCTGAACTGCATTTTAAAATGAAAAATAAAGTAAAATCATTAGCAGCAGCAATCAAAGCAGTAAAGTTGCGTGATGATACCATGCTTCTTAACTCACAGCAGTTATTTAATAGAATAGTTTGTCTGAAAAAAAGTGACAAAGCCGGTTTAATACCACTGTTAATATAACATATCTTATGTATTAAAACATTTTGGCGAAAATGTCATAATAAAATTGTGTGCGATGATATACTAACATGCCTTCTACAAAAGATGAAGAACATCGACGAAGAAAAGTAAGAAAATACCAGTTGAAATTATTCTCAGCGAATCAACAGTCATGCATATAAGTAAAGCAGATTTTCTAGGCGATGAAAAAAATAAATTTCAATTAATACAACTACTTAGAGAGCAATTTAGAGAGAACAGTATCTCAACGTTTGGGGCAAGTGCAGATGCGGACACCTTAACTGTAAATACAGCCATAGTATTGGAGGAAGACATAGATTTAATCGTTTTGTTGATTGCTTTGTGCGGTGTGCGGTGACAGATGAAAAGTTTATTTTAAAAAAGGGGGTCGCAGCGACAATGAAGATAAAGTTTTCCATTTAAAAAAGTGTATGAGGATTTCGGACAGCCTCTTGTTAACAGCCTTCTTTTTATGCATGCCATTAGTGGTTGTGATACTACTTTTTATCTTTATAAGAAAGGCAAATCGGAAGCCCTTAAAGTGTTTAAGAAGCATGCATTCATGCATGACAAATTGTTAGTCTTCAGTGATAGGACGGCGAATCTAGATGAACTACCAAAAGTTGGTTATGAATTTGTCTCCTTTATGGACGGATTAGAAGGATGAGAAGGGTCCCAAGACATTAATGAAGAACGATATAGACTTTGCAATATTGGTATAGCTAGCAGACGCTCGACAAATCTTTTGATTTGGCCGTTCTCCCCCCAACCAAAGATGCACTGAAGCAACATATTTTAAGGTAGTGTTTCAAGTAGTGATTACATTAATAGCAAATTGTTTTCTTTTTTATTTTCACGACCTATCTTCAAGTACAGCAATGGATGGGAAATTTCCTAGCCCCGGATAAATTTGGATGGAAGGTATCAAAAAATGAAATGTTTGCAATCACAGTGCAGCGATCTCCTGCAGCAGAAGAAGTATTAAGCCTGATCTACTGTAAATGTCGAAACGGCTGCCAAAAAAAATGTGTATGTTCACAAGTCGGACGCTGCAGATCTATGTGCCTTCACTTCCATGGGATAGACTGCAAATATGCTTGTGTTCTGAACGAGAATCTTTTGAATGACTGAGTTTTTGTAATAAGCTAGAATGTAAAGATAGTTAGTGGTATTAAAAAGTTAAATGTAAGCCAAAAAAAATTTTTTTAAAGTTTTTTCTTTTTTAGTTTTTTTGTTAAGAAATTTATATTTTTGGTTAGAACTAAATTAAAGGATCATTTTCTTGTTATGTTAAGGTTAAAATTTCGTAAAAATAAAAAAAAATTGCGTGTACTTTAGACCACACGATAGAAGTGAAAACTTCAACAAGCGGGGTCATCGTTTGTCAGAATTTCGATCCGAGCCTTCGTTGCAGAGATACGGGCGAAAAACTGTTTTTCGCCCAAAAACCCCCCTAAATTAGAGCCCCGGTCCCCCCTGTATGGTCTAAGGTGGCCCCCATGGGGCGCACCTACCATAAAAATTTCGACCCTGTACCTCTTCCCGTTTTCCTGAAATTAATTATTTAAGTTTTTCCTTCTCCCCCTCCCCTGGCCAAACGGGGGGTGGTACGGGGTCCCGTTTTCGTCCAGGATCTTCTTTTTTACCCCGGCGACATGCCCTGAAAAGTGCGGCCCACTACCTATACGGGAACATGCCACAGAAGGAGCGTTAGGTTACATATCCGAGCTCGTATCCGAGCCTGACGCGTGACGGCTAAGTCTCATTCAACCCCCACAAAAAAAAACGCAAAACGCGCCTAAAGAAGTTTTCACCTCAAAAACGTTGAAATTAACCTAAGGGGTTAGAAGATGTTTAATTTTTTTAAATTTGAACGGGCGGCCATGTTTTTTCAAGATGGCGTTTTTAGCTCACAACGGATTTTTTAGGATTTTTATATATTTGTTCCTGAACATAAAACCTATCGATTACCATTGAAAAAAAAATGTCCCCTTAAACTTCATTGAAAAAATATGATTTGCCTGGTCTAATAGGTATTTAAGTATACGAGAAATTAAAAGAGTTATAGAATTGAGAGTACGAGAGTTATAATATTGAACTAATATAAAGGAGAAGCTAGAAAGCACAATTATATAGAGGTCACATAGGGAATGTTGTAGCCAACTGTCAAAGAAAAGTACCTTATTCGCTATGTGCGTTACACGACGCGACATCTGGTGGTACAAAATGTGGCGAATTTCTTGGCTACGCAAAACGTCAAGCACATCGGAAACGATTGAAAATTCAAGAAAAATTTTTGATTTTAGTGCAATATAATTAGTTCTGCAGATAATACGTTGATATATGAGAATATTTATCGATTCGACTGAAAAAAGCCAAGTTCGATATTGAATTTTGTGTGTATTCAGCAAAACTTCGTAGGTTATGAAAGCGTAAACATGAGAATATCATAATAACAAAAATAGCATTGTGAAATTGATACGATTAAAAATTCGATTCATGAAGCTTTACTGAAATTACTTTAGAATGAATGATAGACAAACTGAAATTAAATTATTAAATATATTTTTCGGGAATATTAGTGCTGTCCATTGCACTAATCATAAGAACCGGCTTCGAAAAAGGTTATGATACTTACCCTTGTTGGTTCTGGTGTCATATGAGCACCGTCGATTTTGAAGCATTTTTTGGGTTCTATGGAAAGCTTATATCAAATGAGACACATTAACGCAAAAAAATGTGCGAATGAAGCACATTTTCTCAAAATAAATTGAAAATAAAAATTTAAATTTAACATACATTTTTTCCTAATAAACACAATTCCAGTACACTTTGTCATAATGTATGATCGCAGAAAGTTAATTATAACATAATATAAATCTTCTTTTCATACAAATTGCAAATAAAACTGTTTTTTTGCACTTTAAAACCATAATATAATATTTATGAGATAAACGTCAACATGACTATTTCTTAAAACATCATTATATAGGTTGGTTTAGCACGGCTGTTGTACGGGTAGGTGTTGCCAAGTGTAATTTCTATTTGGTTTTACAATATAGGACAGCCTCGTGTTGAATATGTTCCAAAAGTACTGTGGGACGAAAACTTATAAATAATGATTCTTAATGGCCTTGTTTAATAAAATAACAATAATTCGTATATATGATTTACTAGAATTAGATATTAGGCTAGAATATGTCTAATAATATGTCATATAAACTAATTAATTTAGTTTATTGAAATAGATACAAATTTAAAAGATCATTTGGATTAGTTTAAGAGAGTATCACGCGTAGTGCGTTTATTTGTTACTTTGAATTAATTTTGATTTTGTGATGGGCGTGCGCGTAGCGCGCTCGCCTCAATGCGCTCCTTTGGCTAATTAAAGATAGTTTCGATAATTTTTGCTTAATCTGGAATACGTTAATTAGGGTTAGTTTTGGTTACTTTAGGTTAGTATGGGTTAGTTTTGGTTAGTTTGGGTTGGTTTTGCTTAGTTTATGATAGCGAAGAGAAAATTTTGCGTAGCGCGCTTTTCTTTTTATTTTGGTTAATTAGGCTTAGTCTGGGTTAGTTTTGCTTAGTCTGAGTTAGCTTGCGTTAGTTTTGGTTAGTTCGGGTTAGTTTAGGTTAGTTTGGGTTAGTTTTGGTTAATCTGGGTTAGTTTTGCTTAGTTTGGGTTAGCGCGCGTGGCGTGTTTGTCTCTTTACTTTGGTTAATTAGGGTTAGTTTTGGTTAGTTTTGATTAGTTTGGGTTAGCTTTGGTAAGCATGGGTTGGTTTTGGTCAGCCTGGGTTGGATTTGCTTGTTTTGGGATAGCGAAGAGAAAAGCGCGCGTAGCGCACTTTTTTTTACTTTGGTTAATTAGGGTTAGTTTTGGTTAGTATGGGTTTCTTTTGGTTAGTCTGTGTTAGCTTGGATTAGTTTTTGTTGCTTAGGGTTAGTTTTGGTTAGTATAGGTTAGTTTTGGTTAGGCTCGGCTGGTTTTGCTTAGATTGGAATAGCGAAGAGGCAAGCGCGCTACGCGCTCTTGTCTCTTTACTTTGGTTAATTATGGTTAGCCTGGGTTAGTTTTGGTTAGTCTTGGTTAGTTTGTATTAGCCTGGGTTGGTTTTGGTTAGTCTGGGTTAGTGCTGGCTAGTTGGGTTAGTGTTGGTTATTTTGGGTTAGCTGTGGTTGAGTTACGACAAGCGTGCGTAGCGCGCTTGTCTTTTAAAATTTTATGACAAATATACTTGATCTAAGGCATTTAAAATGAACAAATTGCGTCGACAGTGTACCGTAAGTAAACTTTTATTACTTATATATACATGTATGGCTAAACAGCCAGGGTTAGGTTTGCTTAGTATGGGTTACTTTTGGACAATCTGGGTTAGTTTGGGTTAGTTTACGTTAGTCTGGACTAGTTTTGGTTAGTTTGGGTTACTTTGCATTAGTCTGAATTAGTTTTGGTTAGTTTGGGTTAGTTAACAGACAAATGGGAGCTTATTTGGTTAGTTTGAGGCATATAAAGAACAAGCGCGCGGTTTGCGCTTGTTTAGTTACTTTCACAAGTTGTTATTCTACTTTATGAAACATGCCCCTGCAATTTGCTTACTTGAAAATCAAGAAGGTTATCCAAGTCTGACAACATTGCAAGTAAATTGTCATCATTAACGTCATATTGGGAGAGTTTTCGCATTTAAATGTCACTAAATGGCCTCATATCTGAAATTTCTTTTTCATTTTTTGGCGTCAAAAGTGCTTCATCCGCAAATTTTTTTGCATTAATGTGTTCCATTTGATGTAATCTTTCCATTGAACCCAAAAAAATCTTAAAAATCGACAGTGCTTATATGACATCAGACCCTTTTCGATGTATTCCACGTGTTTATTTGTATAGTAGCTGAATAAAGTTCCAAATTTCTCCGACTCGCGCGCACGATCGTTCGTCATTTCTCCCACTACCCTAACGCACAGGGCGAATAGGGAAGATCATAACAGACACTTGGACAACATGACGACCTAGGAGATGAAATGGGAATCTACATAGGGATACATATGTACAGATGTATATATAAAGATAGTAAACGAGAATATGCTAATAGAAATAAAGGATAAATTAAGAATTAAATATAGGAAGTAATATTAAAGAGAATACATAACAAAAGTGTCAGCACAAAACATAGAGAATACATAGAGATAGTCAAAATATATAGACAAAATATGTAGACAAACATAAAAAAATAATTATGTATAAAAATGTACTATGAAGACGTAGAACATAAAATAAGATAAAATAAGGAATTAAAATACGGCCGTAGCATATAGAACCATAGAAATAAGAGAATAAATAGCATATAGATAGCAGAAAACTTAGATTAAGTAAATAGAGATAAATAAATAACCATGGATGAAATAAGAAGAATTACAGTCGTACATTACATACAATTCTAAATTTACACAACCATACAGACAGCAGCATAAATCTTGTAAAAGGCACCTATTATTAATACCGATCATGTTTTACAAATTAAGCGAAAAAATTGTAAGTTGTATAGGTAATTTACACCGAAAAAATATTCAATTGTCTTCCTTGGATATTGGCCACATTCCATGGGAGATAATAATTAATAATACTAGTATTCAAATAATATCATAATCAGTCAAAGCAACATAATTGTCGTCACTGTAAATTACGTATACATGTATTAAATATCTACTGGTATTTTTAAATTCCGTCAATGTTTACTATCAATGAAAACAAGATATCAATATTATATAATCACAAATAGTCGGCAATATTTCTCAAGGCAGACCAAGTTTACGTGCTAATTTTTGTTATTATTTTAAAAACAAAACCCGTAACAGAGAGTTACGATGTACGGTTCAAAAAAATAAACAAGCAAGCCATCGGCTTGGAATTCGCTGACAATACTTGAAATAGAAATATGCACTTGTAGGACATGCTAATACCTAAATATAATTCAGATAATTTGAATATAATTTTAAGCGTATTATAATTTATGGAAATATCAGCCGGCGATTTTATAAGTTAAAAAATAAAAAACCAATGATTAGTGCAAAATAAATATTTATGGGAATAATATACAGAGGGAAAAAAATAATAATAATAAATATAATGGAAATAATTAGTGGAAAATAAATATAGATAATAAGTTAAAAATAAACATGTGAGCTGGTGTCCTGCCGGAATACATAATGGAAAACTCGAAGAAACATATTGAGCCGTTCAATTGATTTTTTTTTACCAAGGGGACGTCCGGCAGGGCCCGCCTGGCCTCCCTACGGTAAGCGCGAACGAATCTTCTCTCTTTAACAGAAAGAAAGGGGGGTGAAAAAATACGACAATCAAGCAACAAGGGAAAATTTTTCAAGGGATTATACAATTTTTTTTTACTTACGGCAGGGCACTTCCATCATGAACACTTCGAATTCTATGGCACAAAAAATGTTTTACAAATGATTAGAAATATATAGGATACAGTATATAACGAGATACTGGGTCACGAAAAATGCAAGGTATCAAAAAATAGTTCTCGATTGTTTTAACACAATATGTTTTTTAATAATATTTACAGCAATATTCAATTTCGGCTAAACATACACGGCAGACCAACTAAAAATAATATGATACTTGCATATGTTTAAGGCACCAGTTAATAAAAATATGATTTTAAATAATTATTAATACCGGGTGAGAAAAAATTGAAATGACAGAAGGAGTTTTTTTTAAGATAGAAAACAAAATGTTAATACTAAGCACTTATATTTTTTATATATTTGTTACATGTACCGGAAGCACCCCCTAGGCAATGGCGATGGAGTCCTGATATACACAGCAGCCAAAAAGGAGTCCGACAAAGATTCTGAACTTAGTAAGGACACAGATCGAGACCCCTTGGCTGGAATCCAGGACCGAATTATGCTAGGGACAAGTGCTCAGACATAACCTAAATTTAAGTAGGTACAGAACGATATGATTATTCGAACATTGAGGACAGCTGGTTATTATTTTTGAAGAGTTCCACCCCTTTTCTTTTTATACTCATCAAAAATGAGTTTTTGAGCGTCTCTAATATAACGAATTTAATTACTTCTCTTCTCGAGCAAGTCTTTATTTTTTGAGCACATTTTTTCCATTTTTAACCTTCTAACAATAAAAGATGTCTTGCATTGGGGACCAATGCTGGTTGAGGGAGGGCATGTGTAAACTAGAAAGCATAATAACAAAAGAACACTCAGTTTAATGTTTGAACTTGATACTTGACATTGAAGGATCAAATATTATGAGTATTATCTAAACATGTTTTAAAAACAATCAGTCAAATATCAACAAAATTTAGTATAAAAGAACAGGCAAATCAAGTAGACGACAACTTATCTGGTTGAGTTAGTTCCCTTTTAATTAAGGCACAACGCTCCTCCTGTAAGCTCAAACCCTCCCGATCCTGATGATCTGGTTAAGTAGTTCCCTTTTAATTAAGGCCAAACGCTTTTCTGGTGACCAGGATCAAACCTCCCGACCTTGACTATCTGGTTAAGTAGTTCCCTTTTAATTAAGGCCAAACGCTTTTCTGGTACCAAGGTCAACCTCCCGATCTTGACTTTCTGGTTAAGTAGTTCCCTTTTAATTAAGGCCAAACGCTTCTCTGGGAACCAAGATCGAACCTCCTCTA
>MU195427.1:2219-15727 GCA_016904865.1 Pissodes strobi
GAGCAAATTATATGGCAACCATTTGGAAACATTCTTGCCAAAATACGTAAAGCCTTATAGATCCAGCTCTACTTGGATGCAAGAGATTAAATGAATCATTAGAACCCAGCCCCATGTTGAACCCACTAGCTTCGCAGGCTGTAATTGGTCTCATAAAATGTTGTTGCAAAAAACAAATGTTCATTTAGGAAATGTAAACGGTTTGCACCGATGCATGCGGTTGCTCTGAATCTTTATGTTCCTGTGCCAATACACCAGATTTAGCAAGTCCATTATTAGAAGATCCAGATTTGCTAGAGGATCGCTATGACTCAAGTAAAGTTAGGTGTAATTTATAAATCACCAAATAGTAACAAATCAATAAATTTTAGGAGAAGAAGATGCAAATATTCTCTACCTAGGATGCTGGGTTTATATTGTTTTCAAGCGGATCTCGTGATTGTCGACGCGAATGGAATAGCGCCTTACTTTTTTACATTCTTAGGCGTTGTTTTTGCTCCAAGCCCTAACAAACCATATATCGTTGGATTAATACATTTTTGCGTATGTTTTTTTAGTGTAACTATTCAAAACATTTTTAAATAAAAATGTTAATTACTATATGTTTTTTTTAATTTTTGTATAAATTTGCTTAAAAATTACACATTTAAAAATTTTTATATATTTTTTAGAAACAACAGATCTTTCCGAGTATTCTGTTTTTTTTTTTGTTTTCAAAAATCGGTTAATTAATAACAAAAATATAATTTTTTTAAAAATTGTACTCGACGCCACCTTGAAACGTGCCTATTTAGAAAATAAAGAATTTTCGAAATTGTCAACATTAAAAAACCTCATCTAGACCATTAGCATTTTCATGAAAAAAACCTTTTTCAAACTTAGCACGACATCGAAGCGAGAGGACCGTATGATACTTGACTATAGAGTAGTCATTGATTAACTCAAAATAAAACTCTCATTTAGAGACTCTTTCAAAACTAAAATATAATTAAAGATTTTGGTCACGAAAAAGATGTGTTTTCTTCTCGAAGCAAAATGGCGAGAGTACCTTAGCAAGGCGTACACAAATGAGACCTCCCCGGTCTCAAGCCCGAGGCAAAGAGTAGAAATTTGCCCGAGGAGGGTCAACAAGCAAGAAGACATTTAGCAAGATTAATAGCGTTCTTTTAATTGATATTTTACAATGCCCGTTTTTATTATTCCTAAATAATCATACAAAAATATGCATAATAAAACCAAAAAGATACCCGAATTTTTGTGAAATTTTGACGATGACCAAAATTATATTTTAAAAGCGACGCAAACCTAAAGAGTTGAGCTAACCCAAACTAACCTGTAGTCATGGCATACGAGAACAAAAAATTACCAAATAAATACATCCTGCCAATTTGTTTGTTTGTCTGTCTGTCCATTCTTACCTAATTTGAACCGTAACCATTTCTATTTGGAAGAGGAATTCATTATAGCTATGAGTTTGCAATACAAATTGCCTATATTTAATGCTTTAAGTTTAGAAAAATTGGCACAACCTAAATCATATTTGTAACAACTGGTTGTAGATGCTCTGCCTGCGTGATCACGTGGACTTCTATCTTGGTATCGTACCGGATAGGACTGGCTGGTGTACCCAGAAAGTGCACTGCGTTTATTCTCTTCGCGATTTTCGGATCAAAACTACTATTGATAGGCTTGCTTCTCACATATCTAGTGATTAGTAAAGGCCGCTTAGCGCTTTTTAGCTACAATTTTTCAGTTTCCGGGGACGGACCCCCGGCTCTTTTCACGCTAAAAATGGACCAGGACGACGATTGTTCGTCTTTACAGTCGGAAGACTTCCGGTCTAATGTGCCGAATGAAAAGGTGCTCACTAAATGCAAATACATACACAATAAGCTAGCCAAAAACACCGCAAGTTGCACAGATTGTGCAAAAAGCCACACAGAGCTCCAAAGCATCTCAGGCAAGAGCACGCAAACCGTAATTATTCAACTAAACAAAGCAATTGACCACTTAATTGCCTTACATCAATTAAAACCATCGTCCTCCCAAGCCAGGAAGGACGTAAAACCCAGAATAGACACCGGCAGAGCTGGTGTAAAGAAAAGCCGGAAAGAAGAGCCAAAACCAATGGAAATATCAAGCGAAGAGAGCAGAAAGAGGGCTGCAAACAGCCCCCTTGACACCAGTGCCATAGCCAGCGACGCGGAGAGCAGAAAATCCGCCGATTTTTCTGCTCCCCTGGTAAGCGACGCGGACAAAATCTCATTTAAAACGCCCTACAAAACGCTAGGGCTCAAGAAAAACATAAGGGTTGTAAACCTGGACTTTGGGGCGTCCACTAGCGTCCCTACACATAACCGTTACGACGCCCTCTCCGATTTAGAGGACGATAGTAGTACAATCTCAACTTCAGCCCCCGAAAAAAGCACTACAAATCGCACTAGTGCAAGACTAAAGAAGAAAGCCCAGGTTTCCCTTAAAATTAAACCGGGCCCACCACCCCCCAAAGTACTCCAGGGTAAATTCGCGAGTCATAAGAAACTCCAGGAGGATATGCAGAAAATGCATATCACAAAATTTTCAATCAAATATGCTAAGAATAGCACTATAATATACATCGATACCGAAAAAGACTGGCAAGTGTTCAAGCGAAATTGTGACAATGAAAATCTCCGCTATCATTCATATGCGGAGAAAAACCAGAAAACTCGAGCCTATGTACTCCGCGGACTCGACGGCGACATCCCAATAGCTGAAATAAAAAGACAGCTACAAGAAGAATATGAATACGCAGCCAAAAACGTCTTCGAGATGCGAAAAACGCAAGTGCCTCTATATCTTGTCGTACTTGACGCGTCTGTAACGCTAAGAAAACTACAACACGACATCAAGACGCTAATGAACATTAAAGTGTCATGGGAAAATAGGAGAAGCACCAAGCCCATAATGCAGTGTCGAAGGTGCCAAGGACATGGTCATTCCATGACATACTGTCGACGAGACTTTAAGTGCTCGAAATGTGGCATGGGGCACGAGATCACATCTTGTACCTCAGATGTGGTCAAGTGCGCCAATTGCGGAGGCCCACACCGGGCAATCAACCCCGAATGCCCAGTTTATACTTTTAAATTAAACCAACTACAAGCCTCTACTGCCGCAAAAACAACTACTAACAAAAATAGTCTTGTTCCCGCACCCTTGCCCGCCACGCCGGCCTGGCAGGGGCAAGGTCAACAGAGTCAAGGCCGGGGTATAAAATCAAGAGCCCCACCCTCGCAGAAACAGCAGGAGAGACGCCCGCCCGCCCAACCCCCTCAGCAAGCCAGCTATGAAGCCAACTTTCCGAATACCCTCAGAGCCGCCCCCCCGCAGGCACAGGCTAATACTAGCGATCAGCACCGGCAAAACAGGGTAGGTACCACCCCAAGTAATATAGCAGATCATGTTTGCAATCTACAAAATGTAGTAAGCGAGATTAACTCCTTAGTTAATATATCGGAATTGTTCTTTGCATTGGACGAATTCTGTTCGATGCTGAAATCATGCGACGGCGACAGAGTTCGGATTATGCAGGGAACTATTCAATTTTTCTCGCATGAGATCAACAAGTATAACATATAATTGTTAATTATTTTCCAATGTATGTGATAAATGTATTATCCTGGAATTGTAACGGTATCAGGCAAAAACTCGGCGAATTTAAGCATTTTTTGTATCATTCCAACTTTCAGGTTGTTTTTCTGCTTGAGACTTTTTTGTCCCCGGACTTTTTGTTGAAGGTCCGTGGGTATACCGTCGAGCGCTTCGATAGGCGTAACCGCGGAGGGGGAGTGGCATGCTTAGTGCATAGGTCGCTGAGATATAAAAGAAAAACTCGAATAAATTCGCTCATTGAATATGTATCCATCGAACTAGACGGCGGCCTATGCATTACCGGCGGCTACGCTCCGCCATCGACTCGACTCACACAAGACGACTTCAATGTATTTTTGCAGCCCGGCAACAAGTCATTGTTGATTGGCGACTTCAACGCTAAACACGTTGAATTCGGTGACGCTCAAACAACAAGAAAGGGCACTACTCTACGCAATCTCTTAGAAAGCAACCTGGAAATCCAATACTACCGTACCAGATTTCCTACCTTCTACCGTGGAAACATGTCTTCATTCCTGGACGTAGCGTTAACCAGGGGAATGGCAGGAGTAGCGTCACCCAAGGTTATCGATGACTTCAACTCGGACCATTTGCCAATCAAGATGAGCCTGGCTAATACTAGGCGGCCGGAAGCCTATGGGAAATATATTTCCTATAAGAATCTTGATTGGCGGGTGTTTCGGGGGAGGTTAAACGAGGCCACTGTCATCCCCAGGCAAATCGAAACTATCCAGGAACTAGAGACCGCTGTCGACACAATAACCCGCAACATCCAGCGCGTCCGAGACGCTTTATGTCCGGTAGTCAGGAAGAGGCCATTCGTGGAAACTCTTCCTGACGAAATCCTAGATCTCATTAGCTTCCGGAATCGAATTCGACGCAGATGGCAGAGGAACCGCGCCGCAGTCGACAAGCTCAGGGTAAATGCCCTGTCTGATCAGATTAGGGTGAACATCCGCAAACACAGAGAGGAGGCATGGATGAAGTTTGTGAATGAGCTCGGCACGGAGGACGGATCCCTGTGGAAACTAGCGAGGCAGGTTAGGGGAGGCCCAGTCGACATTCCCGCCATTTCACATAATGGCGAGGTTATTCTAAACGACCGTGGGAAGACTGAGGCCTTCGCTGACTTCCTCGAGAGCGTACACAGGGAAGAACCTGATACCGTGCCATTGCACGCTCAAATCACAGAGGAAATAAGGCCCTTTTTAAAACGTTATCCTATCCCGCCCTCTGTGATGGATAAAATCCTGGTCACCCCCTCAGAGCTTCGCGGTGCCCTCGGTCGTCTGCCTAAGAATAAGGCTCCGGGACCGGACACGATCCCTAACATACTCCTGAAAAACATCCCTAACAAAACCCTGATACAATTAATGCATATAGTGAACGCTATACTTCGCCTGCAACACTTTTCCAGTTCCTGGAAGATCGCGCACGTGGTACTGTTCCCTAAGCCCGGGAAAGACCTCAAGCTCGCCAGCTCTTACCGCCCTATTTCCTTGCTAAATACCATGAGCAAACTCACTGAGAAACTCTTATTGTCTAGGATGAACGAGATAGCCCTGAACCGTCATGTACTCCCTAGGGAGCAGTTCGGTTTTCGCGGCGGACATGGCACTAGCATGCTCGCTGCGAAAATCGTACAGGACATATATGACGGATTCAATATAGGGCATTGCACATCCCTATTACTCCTAGACATCGAGAGAGCATTCGACCGGGTATGGCACAATGGCTTGCTGCATAAGCTTTTCATTAAGCATAATTTTCCACTGCACTTCGCAGCGCTAATTGCGTCATATCTGGTCGGGCGCGCTTTCTCGGTGAAAATTGGCGGATCCCTCTCATCGCAGAGAGAGATCAAGGCGGGGGTACCTCAGGGAACAGTACTGTCGCCACAGCTATTCAGCTATTACATAGCAGATCTTCCCTCCCACCCTGATACGTCCCTTGCGTTCTACGCGGACGACACTGCACTGTACTCCCACTCCAACACAGCGCAGGAGGCGACAAATAAATTGAGTGCTCACATGGAACTCATAACGCAGTACTATGAGGACTGGAAAATACGGCTTAACCCTAATAAAACTGAGTTGGCCGTATTTGCCAGGAAAATAAAAAACATTGAATCCGCCCCAATCATAGTAAACAACACCCCCATCCCTCCTAAACTTTCCGTCAAGTACCTGGGAATCATTCTTGACTCGAAGCTTAACTTCGGCAGGCATATTACACATGTGCAAGTGAAAAATAGAGACATACTCCAGAAGTTGAGGCCTCTGATCAGGAATGGTTCCTGCCTCAGCCCCTCCAATAAGCTCATCCTGTATAGGTCCATTATTCGGCCAAACCTGACGTATGGGGCGCCGGTTTGGTGCTCGGTGGCCGACACACATCTCAAGAAACTGCAGATCCTGCAGAATAGGCACTTAAGGGCTGCTTTCTCGGCGAGCTATTATACCAGGATTCGGGACTTGCACGCCTGGGCTGGTATCGAATATATAAACGAATACATCGATAAATTGGCGTGCAAGTTCTACACGTCTGGAATACGCGGCTCGCCGAGGACTGCCCATATTGCAGACTTGAGGTATGAGTCGGCCAACAGACCTAAGCACGGTCCCATACACCGTCGCACGACAATTTACTTTCTGGAGCCTCGGCCGCCAGAATAATGGACTTCCCGTCAACCCTCATCCCTTAAACCCATCCCTCTCTACCCCTTCGGCGCCCTTGGGGTCGCCAAGAAATTGACGATTACCAGGAGCGCAGAAGTTGCTCCAAATCCATCGTCACACGGTTGCCCAAGGCAGGCCCCCCTCCACCACGTTAACAGCGTGGTGGGCGGGGCTTGTTAAGGGACTTTGTCGAGCTATAAAAGCTAACCGTCAACAGTAGATTAAAGCAGTTGAACACTGCTCTCGATGTCGCCGCCTGCCTCCCTGCTCCGGCAGACGAAGTATGGCTAAGCGTGCCGAGCATATGTCTGATGTTACAATTCTCACCTCACTGAAGCTAGTATTAGCTTCCCACTCTTTTACCCTATGTGTATAAATGTGTGTGATTGTCCTGTATACGTGTATGAGTGACCAAAGAATCGTGAAATGGGGTTTTTCCTTCTGTTTTCCCCATGTTTCTAACCCTCACCCATCCCCACCCTGGAAAATAAGAATACAGTTCTATTGCCATCCGTGTTGTACTTGTTGAACTCAAAATTTCTGAAAGGCGTTGCCTAAGTAGAAAAGTTGTATTACTTGAGATGGTACCTAACATCTAGTCGAAACATGGCTAGGGCATTACATCGGCCCCTTATTTTCAGTGGTGCGTGCCGGGGGGACCTCAGAGGCGCTCATATGGGCGTTCGTAGCCTCACTAAACGCGCTACTATTAAAAATGTAGTTATGTTAGTTGTTAGGTGTATATATCAATGTTCAATTACCTTTTAATAAATGATGATGATGATGACGGGGTGAACCGAGTAGCTCTGGTATTACGTTGCCGGTCCCAAGCCCGGAAAAAGGAGGAGGGTTCATGGGTCAGGCCAACTCCCTGCCCAAGGTAAAAGCAGCAACAGGCTCACAGAACCTAAACTCTGCCTCCGACAAGGATGGATGTAAAGATGACGAACCATGCACGAAAAAGGAGAACGATTTGGAAAAAAGAACAACAAGGAACAAGAAGTTACTAAGGAACTCGGGGACAATAATATCGACATTTGTGCACTACAAGAGACAAAGAGGAAAGGAAGGGGTCAAAGGCTATATGGTGATTATATAATCATATATAGCGGAGTAGACAAAAATGAACGAGCAAAGGAAGGAGTAGCAGTCGCAATACATAAAAAATATGAAGAACAATTAGAGGAATGTCAGTATATATCCTCACGTATAATAGTTCTAAAACTCAAACAGTTCATTGTTATGTCCATATAGACGCCTGAAGACAACCAGCCAATACAAGAGCGGGAAGACTTTTACGACCAATTACAAACTACTATCGAAATGCTGCCGCACAATGATAATACTAGGGAATTTTAATGCTCGCATAGGCAATGAAACAGTCCCAGGTATAAAACAACGATTTAATGAAGAGGTGCTGAATGATAACGGACAGCTTATGATAAATGTTTGCACACTCAATGATCTAAGAATTAATAACACCTTCTTTGATCGCAAAATAAACTACAAGTACACGTTCAGAAATACCCGAGAACAATAATCGACAATCGACTACATCGTGACTAACAGGTTTGTACACCCGACACAAATACAGGATATAAGAACTCGGCTGATGTGGGCAGTGATCACAGCTTACTACTAGGAAAAATTGAAATAGGGATGAAAGCGAAAAATAAGGCAGAATTAGAACCAGGAACACAAACACAAAAAATAAATGTTGAATCACTTTGGGATATTAGTTTCAAAAAACTGTACCAAAAACGATTACAGGAGAAAGTTAACAAGAACCCAATAAGCGAAGCCGAAGAAGTGAATGAAAGTTGGTTTATAGAAGCTGCAACAGAAGCCCTTGGCACCCGAAATATAAAACAACAAAAGCACGGCCCCAATAAAACCCCATGGTTCTGCAACGAAGTCTAAGAACAATGTATCAAAAAAAGAAGGCTTATCTAAAAACATGACAACTAAAACGCTGGAAGCCTATGATGATTATATGAGGGTACGAAACGCCACCTATACACTAGTCAAAAAAAAAGAACAGTACTGGGAATACTTCTCGAGAACAATGGAAAATGAGTTGTATAGCCTCCAAAAACAGATTAGGAGATTCATGAGACGCCAGAGAAAAGAAGCAAGTGAATTTATTAGCACAAACCACATAACGAAGGAAACTTGGGTTCAGTATCTTAAAGAACTATAGAAAAAAGAAGATACGGAAAGCATACCGGACACCATAGAAATCGTAACTAATGAAGTAACTGAAATAGAAGAAAATGATATAGAAACGGCATTAATGAAACTCAAGAACAGAAAAAGTCCAGGCCCAGACAGTATTCCAAATGAACTTCTTAAATACGGCGGGAGAAGCCTGAAACAGCAGCTAATAGCCATAATTCGCAAAATCCTTGTACATCAAAAAATTCCGAACGACAGTAGTACCACAATCTTACTGTTCAAATAAGGAGACAAAAGGATACCCGCAAACTACCGAGGCATATACCTTCTAAATACAACCTTAAAGCTAGTAACACAGATTATAACAAATAAAATAAATGAACTCACCACATTGGGCGATGAACAGCAAGGATTCAGATCAGGAAGATCTTGTACAGATGCGGTATTTGTCCTGCGACCAATAACTGAAAAATCCATCGAGTACAACAAACCAGCCTTCATGTGTTTTATAGACCTGGAAAAGGGGTTTGACCGAATACAACTGGAGGACGTGGTACACCTTCTATACAACAAGCAAATCCTACCTAACATCATAAAAACCATCGAAAATATTTACCAGAGAAACAAAATAAAAGCCAAAATTAATGGCACAACTACCGAAGAAATTCCTGTAAATAGTGGTATTCGACAAGGAGATTCTCTTAGCCCCTACTGTTCAACATCGTAAGGGACGAAATAATAATAAGCATTCGTAACCTGAAAGGGTAAAAAATGGGGAACAAAGACGTCAAAATCCTATACTATGCCGATGATGCTGTTCTGATTGCAGAAAACGAAGATGACCTACAGAGATTACTATTCAAATTCAGCACAACGGCAAAAAGTCTAAAAATTAAGATATCTGCAGCAAAAACGAAATGCATGACCACCTCAAAAACACCTATCAGATGCAAACTGGTTGTGGACGATAAAATTATACAACAGGAGATGAAATTTAAATAGCTAGGCATAGAAATATCAGGATACGGTGACATCGAGGCGGAGGTAAGAAACCAAGCGGCTAAAGCAGCACGAACCTCAGCTTACCTATCGACACAATGCTCCGAAACAAATATATCGGAATCGAGACCAAATCCCGAATCTACAAGGCGGTCATCCGACCTATATTAACATACACAGCGGAAACTAGACCAGCAAAATAGGTTATTATTCATTATTTCTTGGATACTCCCATCATACGGTATCTTAACTACCTCAGAATTTCCCCCTGGCGAATTTTGAACACATTCCAGTGTAATATAATTTTCCTTCGCTATTTTGTCAAGAATTTTAAAATTAAGATTTTTGTCCTTATTTAATTTTCTTACTTTTTATTCTTATTAGGAGTTGGAGACATAAATGAAAGAAGGCTAGGATTGTTTTTATAATATATTAAAAATATAAAGGTGTTTTTAACATAAAAATATATCACTATGATTCTAGAAGCACGTAATAATATTATTTCGAAATTTGAGGAATAGAGGTATCTACAGATACATCGAGCACAAAAAGAATGTTAGAAACCACCGAAATGAAAATAGTGCGCAGGATCGCTGGAAAAGCACTTTTTGACAGGGAGAGAAGCGAGGACATTAGAAGAACATGTAATGTAAAATAGACAACGTAAATGAATGGATACTGGGAAGAAAGAGAGAGTGGAACAAACACTTAGATCGGATGAATGACGACAGAATGGTCAAAATAACTAGAGACAAGTTGCCGTTAGGGCGCCAAAGCGTTGGAAGACCCCGCAAAAGATGCAGCGACAACCTCTCTAATAATTGAACGGCAGAGGATACGAAGAAAAACAAGCAATTTGCTTACATTAAAGAAGGAAGAAGAAGGTTGTAGATGCTATTATTCAATAGTTTTTTTTTTTGTAAAAGAGACATATTTTGGGGATTTTGGATCAAAAGTTAAGAATAATAATAGTGAAATAAGAAACTGAATGACTAACTGTAAGTTCCGTTTTATTTCTAAAAAACAACGTCGACAAGTAAAATATTTTAAATAAGGAATACATGTACTACTGTATAGTAGGAAAATAGTAACTATTAAAGGCATGTTTTGTATGCGTGTGTGAGATTTGGAAACCAAAAATATTGAAATTTTTTACGAAATATCTATCAATTTCACGACTACGATGACGTCGACGTACAACCGAAATTAATAAAACCGAAAAGTAGGTAATATTTATTATAAAAATAAACGAAATTGGATGCAAATAAGTTAGAAATAATATTACCATAAAAAAATTATTCAAATAAAGAAATTTCAAAACGCATATGTCATAAAATGTAACCAGGCTTAAGCGTTGGGCGCTAATTATGTAACACGATTTCTCAATTGTTCAACAGGCGGTCCATATACCAGGTTCACTCATCGGTTTTAATTTTATTTAAAGGTGTGGGTCTATATGTTGTCAGTTACGTGAAGTCGCCACTAAATTTTGAACTAGGGATATATCAATGATTTTTACACATTATAATCAGGGCAGTTAAATTTTGAAGCATATTCTAGACAAGAATATTATGAAAATTGGAAACCAAAGGTATTTATTAAGGAAAGGTACGTTTGCCACTAATTTACCAAAACAAACATCGGGAATTATTTATTTAAATATTAAAAACTGTCACAAACATTCCATGGACAATTAATTTGAAGTTATGGTATCGTCCATAAATTAATAAGAAAATTCCTTTATAATGTATTTCATCTATATTATCAGACTACTAAATCAAAGCAAAATAAGAAACTAAGTTTTAATCTATATCTTGTAACATTAACATTACCCAATTCCTATCTTGAAATAATTCCAACCAAATGTTGAATTCTAAAGGTCGGACTAAATGTAGTCAATCACAAAAAACTACAAATAGGAAGTATTTTATTACACTAGTTTTACAATAAATCAATAAGATAATCGGTGGAGTTAATATGTATGTTTATAACTGGTAAATATCTACAAGTATTAATGAAGTGAGTACTTAACAAAACTAATCTATATGAATCGCATGACAGCGATATACAAATAAATCAGATAATCACGAAAGCATTATCGAGATATTTACTTATTGAGGTAATACTATATCGGTAATAAGGAAAGTCAAAATCAAATAATAGACAAAGATAATAAATTATTTAAAGCTATCCAACGATAATTTCAAAAACTCAATTACGGTAAACTATAATGATAATGGGTATGATATACTGACCTACAGTCAAGTAAAAATATACTCGATGAACCTAACATTAGCTAAATTAATTCTCCACTCGAGATAATATCAGGTATGACAATTGCAGTAAAAATAAATCAATTAATTATCACAACATTAGCAAAATAAATTCCCCACTCGAGATAATATCAGATGTGATAATGAGTAATGCAAATATCTCTAAAAAATATATGGTAAGAAACAGGCATAGATATGATATCCGATAATATATAACCGAAAGCTATTCATCGGTAAGCTCAAGAATCATGAACGTTATGCTATTTAAACGAAAATGACAAGTATTGATAATAGGTAGATATAAGAAAGTAGACCACCTACAGTCGTAACAGTGAATTCATAAATTAAAATGATAAATATCGATACTAGATACGATATATGAAAGCAAACGACCTACAGTCGTTAAACACTAAATTCATTAAATAAAAGCTTTGAGTTACGGTAATAGGTAAGGCATAAAAAGATAGTCGTTTAACAACAAATTCATTAAACAAAAGCTGCCAGCCGCGGTAATAGGTACGCTATTAAAAGATAGCTAGACGACCTGCAGTCGTTTAACATCAAATTCATTAAACATATTAGCAATAAATAACGATATTAGAGATAGTAACAGTTCTATAATTGAAAATCACCTCGATACGGCTAATGGAACCGGGAACTCGCTCGATCGACATAGGAAGACCACTCCCGGATGTTCAGCTCCAAGGGAGAAAATTCTGTCCCACAGCAGGACATGGAAGTTCATTCGGCCCACGGAAGTTCAAGGAAGGTAGCTCTTCTCACGCAAGGTTACGGAAGATAACCTGATCCACGGAAGGTCACGGAAGGCCAGGGAAGGTCACGGAAGGCCAGGGAAGGTCACGAAAGATAATCTGTCCCAGGGAAGGTCACGGAAGATAATCTATCTCACGAAAGGCCACGGAAGATAATCTGTCTCACGGAAGATAATCTGTCCACGGAAGGTCACGGAATATAATCTATCCCACGGAAGGCCAGGGTAAATAATCTGTCTCACGAAAGATAATCTGTCCCACGGTAGGTCGTAGGTCAGAGAAGGTAGTTCTTCTCACAGAAGGTCACGGAAGGTCACCTTTTTTCATAGGAAGGGTAATCATACTAGTCGTTAAACATGTTTATCGGTATCCGACAATACGGCCTATAATTTCAGAAGCTTCACCTGGCAGTATGTTTGCCAATGAATTTCACTATAAAATCAGAGGGCAAAAAGACCTGATGGTCAAAAATAACAGCGAAAATTTTAAATATTGAAAACCGGTCTTTTCTTAACTATAAGGTGGCTAGACGTCCCGCATTTTGCGGGATCGTCCTTTTTTGTAAGCTGTCCAGTATTTCGTGCGTCCCGCAAAATGTCCCGCATTATCAGTCTGAGGAGCAAATTTACCTTTCTGGTCTTTTTTTAACGGTATCGATTATTTTGTAAATATGTTCTATATTGTTGTGGAGGATTCATTCTTACCCTGGAATTGATTGCCTTTTGCTCCACAAATGATTGAAATTTTGTTTGGATTGTTATAGAGCCACTTCGGGCCCGGCTCAAGGGTGTAAACTGCACAAGTGCAAGTTTAGTGACCCTTATGAAATTTGTACCTAGTTTCTTCGATTCGGTGTCTATTCGGACACCGTTTTCAAGAAAAGCAAAAAACTAAAAATGAAAATGGTTAGCAAATACAATAAAACAGTAAAAAGCTCTTGCAGATTGTCAGGCTTT
>JAEQML010072101.1:0-15726 GCA_016904865.1 Pissodes strobi
TTGACAAACAAATTCTTTACAAGCTAAGTCAAAATTACATTAGATTTTAATTTGTTTCAGATAATGTCTATTTTGAGAGCATCAATTTGTAAAGGAACATCCCCTGGGCGAGAAAAGTACACAAGTAGCAGTCACCTGATCAAGTACACAAAAAGCAGTCACCTGATCAATACATCCCTTACAATAGGAAGAGTTCCAAAGGAAATTAGGACCAGTAGTGTTATTGTGCCTATCCCGAAAGTGCCTAGACCAAATAAACCAGAAGAATATATTGACCCATTAATTTATTATCTGTAATAGACAAAATTCTGGAAATTGTGGTATGCACAACTGCGACAGTTTCTAGAGGTAAACAAATTGTTATTTAAAGGTCAGTCGGGTTTTTGGGAAAAACATTCGTGCAAGTCAGCATTACAGTATGTGTGTTCGAAATGGTGTTCATAAGTTCATGATGGAAATATTGACCTTCAGCATGCTTTGAGACCATCAATAGGAGAAGACTTATCCACAAACTACAGGCCTACGGAATTAAAAACAGTGCACTTATCACCTGGAGGATCGCTCCCATGTGACTAAAGTGAATAATGTGTCCTCAAATCCGTTTGATAGTGAGATAGAGGTGCCGCAGGGCAGTGTTCTGAGCCCCCTTTTGTTTGTGCTATATGTCAATGACCTAGACCGAGTTTTAAATGATATGTTTCTAAGTTTGTTTGTGGACGATATGTTGATCTGTGTTTGCGGGAAGGATTTTAATCAGGTAGTAGATACTATGAAATCAAAACTTGACATCCTTTATAACTCGTTGTGTGTAAATAGGCGTAGGTTAAAAAAAAAGACAAAGTACATGGTTTTTTGGCTCTAAGCAGAATTGTAATAGATTTCTAGAAAATAATTATTGGATTAAGATAGATATCTAATAGCCTATTTGAAAATGCATCTAGTAATATTTAGGGGTAGTTTTGGATTCTCAGCTTAATTTTTCGTTACATGTAGATCATATTAGAAAAAAAATTGGAAAAGATAGAATTTTTTAGGAGAATAGCTGAGATTCTTAGGCACTGGAGTTCTGTTCTTATATATAATAATACCATTATATATCCGCATTTCTATTAGTTGTTTTTCATTGTTGATATCAGGTAAAAAGGCTGATATACAAAGACTCCAGTTGCTACGAAATAAAGCTATGCGCACTATATTGTTCTGTACTTAATTTGATGCTAAAGCCACTTAGATGGCTTTCAATACAGCAAAGCGTAGAGATGTCCAATGTACTATTTATTTTTAAAACAAAAAATCAATTATTGCCCGAATAAGCTGGTTTGAAGGTGATTCATGTTTATCCCACCGGGAATTCATAATTAATGTTTTAGAACTTATTACAAACAAAGCCTTAAAACTATTAGGATTTATTAATAGATGCCTTATACAACAATATTGCTTCAAGGCTCTTTACTGTTCTTTAGTTCGCTCGATTCTTGAATATGCAAGCCCACTTTTCAATCCATATTATGCAAAATATAAGTATATGATTGAAAAAATTCAAAGAAAATTCCTAAGAGTGATTAACTTTAAACTACAAATTCCCCTAGAGCAGCTTGACTATCAACTCTTACAGACATTGCTGAACATCGATTCTCTGGAAGACTGAAGAGCTTTGTTGGATGTCAGATATCTATTTGGATCCATTAAATTTAACATTCCCTCAATTTGATAGACTTGCAAAATCAATTATTTGCCGTCGCTCATGGCAGTAGGCTTGGTCATTTGGATTTTTGGCTCTATATGTGCTTCAATTTTAAATTTTTGTATGTTTATTGATTTAGTACCTATGTAATGTGTTTTAGATAGCTGTAGTAAAATTTTGACTTTTATCCTGAATTGCATTATGTAATTGTTATAGCTTATATTAAGGTTTTATTTTGTAAATGGCTTGCCGTGTAACTTGAATAAATAAATAAATAAATAAATAAAATTAAGGACTTTAATATATAAACAGTGTAAGTCGTATTCAAAATGCGAATTGACATTATAATTTTTTTATTCACTATCCACTTTTATTCACGGAGTAAAAAACAACATTTTAATATTACTCCAAGAGTTATTTTTAGTTACTTAGTATTCAAAAAAGTTGTTTGCAGTTTTTTTTTAACTGGAACATAAAACTTTAAATGTATATTATATAATTGTATTTTTCCAATTTACTACAATTAAGGATTTTTTCACAGTGTAAAAAAGTTATATTTTTCTAGCGAGTTTGAATTTTTTAAATTAAAAAGTAACTTTTATGGACCAATATTGTTTGGCAGGAAACATGATTTTGAATATGATTTGACAATTTTAAATATATATACATATATAATTTTTTAAATAAATGAGATCTGTGAATCATCTTATATTTAAATAAAGATAAAACATTAGTCGACGGATTACAATTAATTTATTAGTTGATTCTTATTAAATGGTGATGCTTTTAGGTTGTATCTATGTTAATGTAGTCCAATTACTTTTCAATATTTAAGTAATATTTATAAGTACTTATTTATGGAGTTGTAGTCGATCTAATCTCTTGATACATCAGTTTATCACAATAGCTATATTAGCAACTTCTGATTGAAAAATAGCAAAAATAATTATGGTTTCAAATTTCCTTAACTGGTGATTAATTGTAACTTATAATATACAAGAAAGTTATTTTAAGAACATGTATAACTTTACAAGTTTGATAGGCAATAACACAAAACTTTAATATGAAAAAATTTGGCATCTAAGATAAAATAAATGAATTATTTCAAAGGGAAATAATACAAGTGAAGATAAAATGATCAGTTGAAAATAAGGGATGAATCAAACCAGAAGTTGCCCGAAACAGCACACTATATACACTTCTTAGTTCTTTAGTTTTAAGGGTTGTATAGGTTGATGTGTTTTATCAATTGAATTGTTTAATTTTCGAGTAAATATAGTTTTACTCGGATGTTGTTTATTTCACTATCCTAAATACGAATTTTTTCAAAAATTATTTACTTGATTATAGCGAATAAACTACAGTATATATTTTGAAGAGTACATTTATATTAATTTAATTTGATTGTCAATTATGTAATAATGATAATAATGGCTATAAGCGATTGAAAGTTTTGAACATTGGCTGTTGGCCTGGAGCAATATTATATGTACCGATACATAAATTAGTATTAATATATGCCGAACTCATATTAAATAAAGACTTATCCAAAGTGGTAAGAGTTTTGATTTCAGTTTTTAAACACCTTATTTCTTATCTCCCCCTCTTTTGCAAAAATAATGAAATTTAATAAAATAAAAATATTTAATTTTATTATTAATCTCCAAATAACAAGACATTTTAATCAATAATTTGATAAATACATGTTTCTGGTGCATTAAAGCATAAAATTGCAGAAAATGTTTAATTGTCTTCTTTCTATAAGAAGAAAAAATACATAAAATAACTATATCTACCTACTATTGGAACTAAATTTAATTTTTATCTATATTTCTCTATAAACATTGTAAGTTTAAAATTGTAATACCGTACTTTTTGTCTAATAATAGGAAACGAATAATCAATTTTTATAAATATAATTTTTTTTATAGTTTAATAACATGTTTTTAGTGTTCCTAATTTTGAATGCGATAAAAATATCCAGTTTATATTGTAAAATTTTACTTATATCAAGTCATAACGTTTTACATTTACCAAATAGGATTTTATTATTGTTTATTATTTTCCCATTTTTTAATGGCATATGCAAATCTATTTTCTTCGACTACTGCATCAATTCAATTAGGCCTATATGAATAATAGAAACTAGTAAAGAAATTGACACAAAAATCAATGTGTTAAAAATGCTAAAAACCATTTTCCCAAACAATAAAATAAATTCAATTGAAAAGTCAAGATTGTCCTGCTTCCCCAAGGGGAAGCAGGTATTGGCAATTACATTCTGTGTCTAAAAATTAAACTGATAAAACCGGTTCTAGCCACTTAGCCTTGGCTGAAAATCATTTCTTGGAAATCGACGGCTCGGCCAATATAATTATGTATTCCCCTTTCTACCCCTTCCTTTTCGTATGTAGGGTAAACATTGCACGTGTTTTCATTCAGAAATACTGTTTTTGGTGCCAGCCACTGGGGGCAGCACCTCTCCACAGGCCCCGTTGAACGACTATTTTCTTATAAAGACAATGCCTTGATGGATAACTAAAACTGCAAACTCCCGACAGATGTCGTTGAATTTGTAGATCAGAACAGGAAAGCCCGTCTAGTCCTATTTTTTATTATTACAATAGATGGCAATGGTATTTCGGTAAAGAAGTGGCCGTGGCTTGGAAAGCCGTAAAACAACAAAAGTCTTTTTCAAATTACAAAATTACACGCAAAATATACGCTTTTTGTGAAATTACACACAAAATACACGCTTTTAGAGAGTGTTCGAAAAATGCACGCAAGACAATCAAAACGCACACAAAGCGTGTAATTACACGCTAATTGGCAACACTGTTACATGCATGGCTTTGAAAAATCACTTTCATGAATCCAAAGAATATCAAAATAGCGTAAAATTTGTGGATTTATAATATTTACCTTCACCCAAATTATGTATATAAGTTGAGTTATATATGAGTATAAGTAAGTTTGATCGCTGTTTTAACCACTAATGTGTAGCACGGTTTAGTTGGTGTTTTCAATTTTTTTTTGTTAAAGACGACTTCCACTGTGACAACGCATTTGTCATATTAATAACAAAATGTTAAAAGATATCGATACTATCGATAGCCGAAAATATCAGGTTAATATTGTTCCATTGCCGCTATTTTCCTGTTATATTTTGTAATTTGTGTTCGGAATTAAACAATACCAGTTGTTTTTGGGATTCGTATTAACTTTATATGCCTACTGGTAATTTTATCCATATCGTAGATAATATTTCGTTTATTATTTACTTATTTATTATAATACTAAATAACTATTACAAAGTAGTATCATTAATGAGCTATAAATGAGACAGAGAATGTCAATAATTGTTCATAACAAATAAATAATCCAAACATTAATACATAATCATATTCATATCATTTATTTTAATACAACGCTCCCCGTATAAAAAATAATCGGTAGCGGCAGTTGGACTATTCATATTGATCGTACACCGTAGCTGCACGCAGTACCGTGGTGGCCGAGTGTGTTCAAGGTCAACGGCAGTATTTTCAACGGCACCCTGGAGTGAGCGGACTTATTAGAATATCTATAGACGGTGCTACTATTGCCCTTAGATTAAGTAGGCTTAGATCAACCCCCTATGGGTGCCATAATCGGTTGGCCATGGCGTTGGACGAACAACGCCTGGCATAAACAACTGATAACACTTGGTTATACATAATATATTACCTAAGGCATGCATAGTTCTAAGATTTGTAGTTGTCAACTTATCAATATTCGAATAAATTATCAGTCAGTCACAAACAACTGGTTGCAGTCTGCACCTCACGAGCTAGCCAATCACGCGACTCTCATTCACAAGTGCACTTGTATCTGAAATCTCGCTTCCGGCCATCGATAAATGTACATGTCAATGCTTCCGGCTCGTTTTGGGTCGAGTGAACACGTATCGGGTAACGATATGTCAGTTCGTAGTGCACTTGTGAATGCATGCGATTTAAAGACCTGCAATTGAAAGTATATGTATATATTAGATGCCCCGTGCATGTACAAAATTTAAATGTTTGTGAACGTCCAGCCGGTGGTGTCGAACCTAACCCGCCATACTGGAGGGTCTAAAAATAGTATCTTTGTCAACCAGGATGTAACCAATCTGAAAGGGTCTCTCCAGCTCTTGCTAAGCCCGGACAGGGGTCTTTACTGACTGAATTTCTTACGTAAATATCAATAGCGAGTGGTACTACTACTACTATAACATTAAAAAGACTTCCGCTTTGGAATTGGCGGTGTTCGGACGTGGGTAGGGAGCCTGGTTTTCTAACCTGACTTCGCACGGGAAGTGCACGTGATTCGCGGCTGGAAGCGTTTGGGGCCCCGTTGGTTCGAAAGGGAAGTCGCGGCCGGTTGGGACGGTGTTTAGGGTGGGTCGCTTAATGTAGGGTCGATTCCTACGAAGATTCTTCCAGATTTTCGCACGTGATTACGTGATCTGAAGGAGATCGGGGCTGTGGACCCTGTGGAGATGGGAAGTGTCTCTGACAGCAACTGGTTATATCTGAATTGAGTGAAGCCCCTTTGCATAAGACTCTAACCGAGCATGTACAAGATTTAAATGTGTGTGAATGTCCAGCCGGTGGTGTTCGAACCTTAAAACAAGCCGTGCATGCAACGATCTGAGCCCCCTGGAGTACATACTCGACATACAGGGAGCCCTAAAAATAGTATCTCTATCCATCAGGTGTAACTTATCTGGGATGGGTCGCCCCAGCTCTAACTAAGCCGGATAGAGATTTTTACTGGCTGAATTTTCTTACGAAAAAGGCCATAATTGAAAATAGACTAGACTAGATAACCTTAAAAAAAATTAAAACCGACAGGAATTCCCCGAGATTTGCGGATAGATTGAAAATATCACCCAAGACATACCCAAAATCAAGAAAAAAACTTTAGAAAAAAGAATAAAAAAAACAACAAGATTTGAACTAGGGCCGCCGAATCAAAACCGAGCCATCTAGACCATTAGCGGCTAATATGCAAGTTACGTACCATGATTTAATTGGTCGGAGTTCCTTGTTTAAAAATTGAGGTTATGTTGTTTGACGTTCATCCATGCATATATTTATGCATCCATGTCCCTACGTTCTAGCAAAATGTCTACAACTTCTCGGTAGCGTTGTAGGCAGCGTGCTTGCCTGTCATTCCGGCGCTGCGGGTTCGATTCCCGTCGGTCGTGACAGATATTTTGTTTTGTAGTCTTAGACACGATACCTTAAATTCGATGCTGATTGCAGTATCGATATGTTTACCTTGATAGTCCGGAAGCCACATACCACGCATATGTGCCGGGAGCCAGCGTCAATTTTTGGCATGTATTTTAGACCGCTTGAATTTAACTTATATAGTATAGACACTTATATAGACAACCACTGAACCCACCGTCAGCTGGCCTACCGGCGCTGGATGCTGCGGCGCCGGCGCGGCTGGAAGATGAGATAGTTGTAAAAAATTAAATTCGGAATTATTTTAGACCGGTTGAATTTTTTATGATAAATTGTCCATGTTACATAGTTTAAAAAATAAATAGTCAGCTGCGTGCCGGAAGCAACGTTGTACGTCAGCTGGTCATGAGAAGTGGTAATAAAATTGAAAAAAAAATTATTTATAACCAAGTGAATTTTTTTTTAAATGACTTAGGACTCATGTAGAAATATGAAAATAATAGTCAGCTGGGTGCATCGTAAGACAAAGACCGTCAGCTGGAGCAATAAAGTATCATTACGATCATACTTCCAAGGCACAGCTTATACCGTACCCAAGGGGAGCGCGGAAGTGGTCCGACTGCTGACTGACGACCTTCGTCTCAATATGCATTCAGCTGATTAGAATTTTCCAATTTTAGTTTATTAGAACTAGTATATAGCTAAATTTCAATTAAATATTCATTGATTTACCAAAGATACGGTTAGGTAAAATCCACATATCGTTAACGCCTAAAATACAGTTTTTTTGTATTTAGGTATTCTTCAATTATTCAAAAATTCTTTATTCAACTATTTACCAAAAATATAGTTACGTAAAGTTCACATATAATTAATGCATAAACTTGAGTTTGTTTTTATTTAGATATTGTTGAAATAATCGGAAAAAATGAGCGAGTCTGCTAGTACTCGAGACACTGATGTGTAAACATATCCTATAACGACATCGGTTGTAAAAAAATGACAGCAGCACGTTGTGTTCCCAAGCGGTCATCCATCCAAGTACTAACCACACCCGACGTTGCTTAACTTTAGTGATCGGACGAGAACTGGTATCTTCATCGTGCTATGGCCGATACCTGTACGTTTTAACTTGTTCATAGAATAAAAATTAGGTTTAATAACAAAGTTTAAAATAAAAAAAATCCACGCGAACGAAGCCGCGGGTAAAAGCTAAAAGTGTCCTATGTTCTTTCCTTTACTCTTAAAAATACCTACCTGTACAAAATTTCATGATGATCGGAACAGTTTATGCGTGAAAGCGTAAGAAACAAACAAACAAACACATTCGCATCTATAATATTAGTTAGGATTCTTAAATAATACTTACTGGCAGCTTCGGAGTGGATTAGTTCACTGCACAAATTCGACACGAAAATCTGATGCCACCAGGAATACATATGGACACAGCTTATTTACCTACATTCTTTGATTTGGGAAAGTCAATAGCCAAATTTTGATAATTTTAGAAGAGGGCCATGACTTAATATTGTTTTAAACGCCTGGGCAGCGAATATTCAAGAATTTAAAGTTCTTGGCGAATATTAACTACGATAAGAAGATTCACTCTCCGCGGCGACACGTCAACGGTATGTCTCCTTCCACGCGCGAAAACTAGCATGATACTGGCATGTGACCTTTGGACCCGGCGCACACTGGTCAAATTTCTAGGAAAGCTGGCCATAATAAGATTTACCAGAAATAAAACATAAAAGTTATCAAGTATTACACGTTTAATATATCGTGTTTAGAATTTTTGGCTTATCATCTATATTATATATAGGGTGTATCAATTATCACTAACGATAAAAAACGTTTTAAAAAATTATTTTGAATATTAAGGGCTCCTTCGTTGTAAAAAAAAGGGTTTTAAATTTTTAATTCGATGATCCAAATTTTGTTTTTGCAACGGTTAATTCAGGTGTCTCACGAGCAAAATGAATGTTAAGCGGACGACAGAAACGCGTTGACGAGGGCCTTCAATTTTGCCATACATGTATTTCAGAGTTATCGCTATTTTTAAAAATTAATCTAATAGGGACGAAACTAGTAAAAAATATAGAAGCATCAGTGCAGCTGTTGTTCAAAAACACTTGCTTATATTCTGACTATCCCAAGGTAATATCAAAGCCATATTTACAAATTAAAACTAAATTATCACTTTTTATCTGCCGATTCAGCCAAAGTATTTATTACCTCTTTTTATAATAACATCAGTCTTGCATCAGCAATAATGATTCTACCGAAATTTCAGCTTCAGTTTCACTTACTATCGATTAATCGATTATTCAGTTATTTGCTAAAATATTAAGCGTTTAATCGATTATTCAATTTCTTGCCCACCCGCACCGATGACTTTACAACAGATATAGCTTTTAAAATTCCAATTTAATAACGCGTTGCGTTAAGGGTAATTTAAATGACATAAAACCATTTGAAAATACTGTTACGGCTAGCCTAACAACCATCCGAACGTTTTTGTGCTACCCTATAGAACTAGCCGTCGTGCCGCTCGCTTCTCTGTATGAGTCATCGCCCGGCCGGTTGCGAAGATTCAGGATCGCTGGAATTATCTCGATGGCCTCGTCGAGATCATATAGAGTGGCCTCGGAATACTTCCCGAATATTCGTGATACATTTAAGATTATATATAAGCAGACCTAAGGCGAATGTTAGTCAGTCAGTCGGATAGTGAGTTCAGTTAATCATTGAGTGTTGAATAGATATTAGTGGTAAAGTTATAAGAGTAGTATAGAGTGTTAAATTGTATACAGTGGTAGTGAATAAAGAGAGTATTAGTTGAAAATAGCAAAGTTGTAATTCTGCTAAGAACCCACGGGAAAAACGTAACATTTAGTGTCAGAAGTCGGATTGTGAAGGGACCGGACTTGCGAAGTATTTTTCGAGGAAAGAAGAGGTACAAGTACGTCAACGAGACCGTTTGATTGGTGGATTCTGGTAAAAGTTTATAACATTCTATGGTCAATACAAGGCAACAAACGGCAGAAATGGAGCAAATTAATAAAATGTTGGCCGATTTCATGGAAAATCTAAATGCTGAGAGACAAATAGAACAGGACCGGCTGCAGAAAATTTTTCAAGATCAGAAGATAAAAAGCAGAACAGGACCGGCTACAGAAAATTTTGCAAGACCAAGAAGACAAAAGACAAGCAGAACAGGACCGGCTTCAGAAAATTTTGCAAGACCAAGAAGGCAAAAGGCAAGCAGAACAGGACCGGCTTCAGAAAATTTTGCAAGACCAAGAAGACAAAAGACAAGCAGAACAGGACTGGCTTCATAAAATTTTACAAGACCAGGAAGAGAAAAGGCAAGCAGAGCAGGACCAGCTTCAGAAATGGATGCTGGATGTAATTCTAGGCGAGCAAGGAAAATTACAGAAAATATTGGACGGACAAAATGAGAAATTTGAAAAAGAAGTAAACAATATTCAAAAAGAAGTTGGAAATGTACAAAAAGAAGTAAGAGACGTACAGAAAGAAATGAAGAATCTATAAGCAGAATTTACCAAACTAAAAAATCAAGGATCCACCGAGAGGGTATTCGCCACAGGACAACATATCAAACCTCCAACTTATGACGGTCAAACATCCTGGACAATGTACAAAAGACAATTTGAAGCCGCGGCTGTTGCCAACGGTTGGAATAATGAAGAAATGGCTACATCACTAGTGGTAGCGCTTCGTGGATCTGCCCTGGAACTACTGCAGACCATTCCCATCAGCCAACAAGGGAAATATGACATACTTGTAGCTGTCCTGGAGAGACGATTTGGAGACCAACACCGTAGACAACTGTATCAGGCACAAGTAAAGTCTCGGCATCAGAAGCCTGGTGAAAACCTGCAAGAATTTGAGGCAGACATTAGACGTCTCATTCAATTGGCCTACCCGGGAGCGACAGAGGAATTTCAAGAGGAACTTGCTGCCCAATATTTCGTGGATGGTATTAGAGATCCAGAAACTCAGAAAATGCTACGCCTAGCCAAATTTGATAACAGCCGTGAAGTTGTGGGTAGAGCTCTGGAAATCGAGGCGGCCTGTAACATCTCTAAGCCAGCAATCAAGGACGTATCCATCAAGGAAGAAAATTTGGCGAACAGTTGTGAACTAACTGAAATGGGGGGTATTTTGAAGAAATTAACCGAAATTCTTCAGGGTACAGGGAGATTCCGGGAGTCACTAGAAGTTAGGCCATACAACCGTAATCAGTGCTATAGATGTGGCAAGACTGGACACTTCAAAAGGGACTGCCGAGTACAAAGATTCCAGGAGCCAATAGAAGATAGGCCACATAACCGAAATACATCAAATCAGTGCTATAGATGTGGAAAGACTGGACATTTCAGATGGAACTTTCGAGTACAGATATTCCGGGAGCCAACAGAAGTTAGACCATGTAATCGAAAGGCTATAAATCAGTGCTATAGATGCTGCAGGACTGGACATTTCAAGAGGGACTGTCAAGTACAAAGATTCCGGGAGCCACTAGAAGATAGGCCACGTAACCGAAACGTTTCAAATCAGTGCTATATATGTGGCAACATTGGGCATTTTAAGAGAGACTGTCGAGTACAACTACGACCTACAGCTCCATCCAGAGACAACAGCAGTTCAAAGCCAAGTCAGGAAGAGTTGAAACAATATAACTTTAAGGCTAAGCACAGGGAAGGAAGATGGCATAGTAATACAGATGCTTTATCCAGAAGGTCATGTGAGGATAATTATAAACATCGCCAAAGAATTGACCAACGAGAAGGAATCAATCCCATTATTCGAATCAAGTTTAAGGTTGATCAGCAGTGGACCACAGAGCAACTAAAGAAAGATCAGCTTGATGATAATGAAATAGCACTACTACTGCAAGCTAAGGAAGAACGTCAACCAAGACCGAGCTGGAGAGATATTTCAACTAAGGGATCTACTTTTAAATCTCTGTGGGCTCAGTGGGACTCCCTGGTAGTTGAAAATGGACTCCTTAAACGAGCCTGGGAAAGCGCCGATGGCAAAGTAGTGAAGACGCAGTTAGTGGTACCAAGGAAGAGGGTATCGGAAGTTCTGGACGAAGTACATAATAGAAAGTTTGGTGCTCATCTCGGAGTTAATGGAATGATTGACAAGATCCGCGACAGATTTTACTGGGTCAACTACTGTCAGGATGTGAAATCATGGTGCCAGCAGTGTTCAACATGTGCCTCAAGTCAAGGGCCCCAGACAAGATCCAGTGGGAAGATGAAACAGAATGATGTGGGACTACCGTTTGAACGTCTCGCCAGTGACCGAATGAAGGCTCGATATAATCTCCAAGCTAACTCTAGGCGATTTCGGATGAACGATAAAGTCTGGTTATATAACCCGCAAAGCAAGAAAGGAAGATGTCCCAAGCTAACACCAGTATGGGAAGGACCCTATACGGTCATCAAAAGAATTAATGACGTTGTGTATAGAATTCAGCGTAGCCCCAGAAGCAAACTGAAAGTTGTCCACCTCGACAGGTTGAAAGCATATCACGGACATGAAGTAGCTGATCGGGACGATCAGAATTAAGAGGGAGGCAATGTTACGGCTAACCTAACAACCATCCAAACGTTTTTGTGCTACCCTGTAGAACTAGCCGTCGTGCCGCTCGCTTCTCTGTATGAGTCATCGCCCGGCCGGTTGCGAAGATTCAGGATCGCTGGAATTTTCTCGATGGCCTCGTCGAGATCATATAGAGTGGCCCGAATATTCGTGATAGATTTAAGATTATATATAAGCAGACCTAAGGCGAATGTAAGTCAGTCAGTCGGATAGTGAGTTCAGTAAATCATTGAGTGTTGAATATCTATTCTAATATCTATTAGTGGTAAAGTTATAAGAGTAGTACAGAGTGTTAAATTGTATACAGTGGTAGTGAATAAAGAGAGTATTAGTTGAAAATAGCAAAGTTGTAATTCTGTTAAGAACCCACGGAAAAAACGTAACAATCCTTTCAGTACAACATATGAAGCAAAAAAACAGAGAAACGTAAATGCTCAAACAAGACAGTAGCACGGAAAACTGCGCACGTTACAAATTTAGCCAATAAGGGATCCTCATTTCGACGCGCCATTTTCTGATAATCTGGCTTCAGTTGTTGCATAATTAGGTATAACACCAACACATAACCTCAACGGAGTGTTAGCATGTTAGCAGTATATGATTAGAAGGATCACTCTGCGCGGTGGCATGTCAACGGTGTGTCTTCTACCCCGCGCGAAAATTAGCAGAAGATCGGCAGGCCATGATACAAATAAACCAATCATGTTGGCAGGCGACCTTTGACGCGGCGGCCATAGACCAGCTCATCCTTTTGTCAGATTAATTTTGAGGCGTAAATTCTATAGTCGAGTCAGTATTCGATATAAGATAAAAACGCTATTTTTTAGTTGTGTTGTATTACAAAATAGAAATGAAATATACAGTAAAAATATTGTGCAAAACCTTTAACCAATTTTAAAATCACCCAAAACGCCAAAATTTAATTAAATATTAAAAGATGGGGCAAATTCGAGCAACATTTTCTTCTTGATGTCTTTTGTCAGAATATTTGTATTCGGAAATATGGTGAAATCATTAACACTAAATCAAAATCTTTTAAATATTAATTATTACACACCTTGAGTATTGTTATCAATAATAACTCATTAAAAACGTTAACAGATTTTTGAAACAGCCAGTTGAATACAAACTTTATCAAAATATTTATTTGGTGATAATAATAAAAAAAAACATAACGTAAGTTTGACAGGGCGCTGCAAACAATTCAGAAGATATCAATTGTATTTTTCCAAAGCCAACTAGAGTATTAGAGTGCTATAAATAATTTCGTCATAAATTTGTTTAAATATACCGCAAACGAAAATATCGTTTATGGCCAGCTTTTATTTAAATTCAACCTGTGTGCGGCGAAGTTCGCCGATCGTTACCAGGCAACGAAGGAAATAAACGACGATTCCTTTGTAGCGCTCTCTAGCCATGGAGTGGGTCTTCTTGTCGTAGTTAATATTCGCTGGCCTGGGCTTCTGAATAATACTTTTGACAGTTCGTTTAATTTAATGCATTTTTATCGTCTAAAATCCGTTTAAAAACTATTTTAAATGGCAAAATTGTATAAAAAAACCGAAAATTCGGACTTTTTTAGGACGATAGCCGTGGCTTCGGACGAATTTGTCGTGGATTTGGAAGCGAAAATTAATTTTAAATGCAACCGTCCATTAAAAATAAGCTGTGCTATGGATCCAAATACACTGCGAATATAATATAATGAAAACCTAATACCGCCCGGCCTAGCGGCTAGCTTTTTATAAGCGCCATTTGAGTCGTTTCAATCACGGCCGTCCTGAATTAGCTTGTTCCTCAATGCGGATGGGTTATAATGTCACACCCGCGAAGCCGCGGGTAAAATCTAAAAGTGTCCTTTACTATACTCTTGAAAATATCTGTACAAATTCCATGATGATCGGAACAGTTTATGCGCGAAAGCGTAAGAAGCAAACAAACAAACACATTCGCATTTACAATATTAGTTAGGATTCTTTAATAATACTTACTGGCAGCTTCGGAGTGGATTAATTCACTGCACAAAATCGACACGAAAATCTAATGCCACCAGAAATAACATCAACATATCATATGGACACAGCTTATTTACCTAGCCATCTTGGGCCGACATTCTTTGATTTGGGAAAGTCATGACTTTGACTTTATTAATAACCAAATTTTGCAAAAAATTTAGAAGAGGGCCATGATTCAATATTGTTTTAAACGTCTGGGCATCTGAATAATACTTTTGACAGTTTGTTTAATTTAAAATAATAATATAATCTTTTATCGTTTAAAATCCGTTTAAAAACGATTTTAAATGGCAAAATTGCATAAAAACCGTCCATTAAAAGTAAGCTGTGCTATGGATCCAAATACACTGCGAATATAATAATTAAAAATAATACTTTTGACGGTTCGTTTAATTTAAAATATGCTTTTTTATCGTCTAAAATGCAGTTAAAACGATTTTAAATGGCAAAATTGTATATAATACCGCCCTAGCGGCTAGAATCGGTTTGCGCCTTTTCGTCCCATTTGCCGCGATTTACCCTCATACCGCCGCATAAGATGTTTACACATCAATACTATTTTTTTTCTACTACCGCGCGTAAAATACTTACTTTACGCACTCTCTAATATTCGTAAAATAGGCCCTTTTAATGTGCAGTGCGGAAAATAAGTTATTTTACGCACTAGTGCATAAAGTAAATCTGACATATTTTTGACATTTAGGACAGTGCGTAAAGTAATTTAATTATATTTTTGATTTTTCATATATTTTTCGGTAGTAGAAAAAATTTCGTATGCTACTCAATGTGTAAAGTACCCTTTTTTTATTCATGGGGTTGCTTACTTTACACACTTGTTGCATAAATAACTATTTTGTATTATTTTTTGACAAGTTATAGAAAAAATATGGAGAAATTACGTTTTCAGACCTGGCAGCACTGACATAAATTATTAATAAGAAAATAAGAACCAATTTACCTATGATAAGAACATTAAGAACATAAACGCATTTTCACTAAATAATAAATAACTTTAATTAGACAGAAACTTAGCCTTCAAATGGTAAGAACGAATTAAAACCGTAAAACTAAATTAAAATATTAATGGAAATTTGATATGTTACTTAATATTAACATGCAATTCTAAAAGGTCATTTTCTTTTATACAATCTTTCATAGTGAATACCCTACATTT
>JAEQML010072102.1:0-15725 GCA_016904865.1 Pissodes strobi
TGCCTAAGAGCACTTCTCTGTTTGATTCACAAAATAAGACTGAATCACTATTGACTCACACAATATGGGCCTGCATATTAGGTCATACCAGAACCCCATAATAAGCTACCTACTAGCTTAATATGGAGTAAACACAGGATTTTAAGACTATTTTGTATAAAATATTTTAATCTTCCAATTTTTTTATCTAGTATTATCTTTCTTGCATCATGAAGAACTAATTTTGCTAAAATAAAAAAAAAACAAACTTAAAAAAAATCTAAAAAATAAAATGGTATCCCACAATAAGTGACTTTTTCCTACATTTTAATGAATTTTTGGTCTGTGCATGCTAAACAGTGTTACTTTTCGTGGCATTTTTTTCAAAAATAGCACATCTTTGTGATGCAAGTCAAGAGTAATTTTTTTGGTATAAAATTCTAGACTTTCATAATATAAGAGGAAACATTTTTGCGATATCCCACATCAACTGTAAAATATTTTTAGTACATGATTTGGGTTTAAAAAAATTACAATAATGTCATACAAAAATTAAATATAACTTACTAAGCTTAGACGAAAAAATTGGTAAATGAATTTTGGCCTATTATGTTATACTTCAGGACCTAGAGCCCTTAAAAATGTCAAAAAGAATCTATTGTGGATTTTATTTTTTGCGCTGTATTCAGTACCACCTTCGTGTCAGGTCGAAAGGGTTCCTTAAGGAACCTTTAGGGCAAAATGATGTCCTAACAGTTTAGATCTACATGCACGTATCAATAGAAACTCTATTCATTTTAAATTTAAAATATGCAAGCCAATAAAGATACTTGTTTGCCAATGAACTTGATAGATCTTCAATATGCTGTGACCAACCTGAAGAAATAGACACAGGATTTTTAAATTATTTTGTATAATTTTGTTTAATGTTCTAAGTTTCTTTTATCTAGTATTATCTGGCTTGCAGAATAAAAAACTAATATTGCTAAAATGAAAGGTAAACAAAAATAAAGAAACAAATTGTTAAAATTAAAATGGTGCCCCATAGTAGGCAATTTTCCTTTATGTCTTAAAGAATATGATAATACTAAACAGTATTATCTTAAATGGCATTTTTTTTTAAAATGGTACGTCTCAGCGGTGCAAGCCAAAAGCAACTTTTTTGGAAGAAAGTTCTAGATTTTCGTAATATTAGATGACAAATTATTGTCCTAAAAAAAAGTTAAGGCTGTTTTCTAACCTCCATCTCCCCAAAGTTTACGCCTATGGTTAAGTTGGGACAGTTTTGACTTTAGAGCTAGAAGCAGCATATTCAAATTACCAAAATATTTAAAATTCATGTCTTTATGTTCAACCTTTTAGGAGTAATTTGAAAATAAAACATTCTTGTGGGTCCTCTTGTATGGGGCCCACGTAGCTCCGTTAGAGGCAATTTTTCGATACGTGTTTATTAAACAAGTTAATAATATTTACTTATGCAGATTGCACTGTTTAGCTTTGGCTAACTAATTCCTGTATGCAAGAATATCTAAAATACTTATAAGAAATAATAATATTACTATTGATTATATTATTGGTAATTTTAAAATAAACTGAATTTACATATATTTAATATATCCCAAAATTAAACACTCCAAAATATTTTTATTAAAAGCGTTCAATAATTTACGGTAATGTCATAAAAAATTAAAATAAAACTTACCAAGCTTACACGAAAAAACTGGTTAAACAATTTTGACATATTATGTTATACTTCAAGATCTAGATCTTTTAAAAATATCAAAAAGAAAGTTGTGGATTTTATTTATTTGCGCTCTATTCAGTAGTCAGGTCGAAATGGTTCCTTAAGGAACTTTTAGGGCAAAATAATGGCCTAACAGTTTAGATCTACATGGACGTATCAATATAAACACTATTCACTTCAAACTAAAAAAAAAGCCAACCAATAAAAATAATTATTTGCCAATGAACTTGACAGATGTTCAATGTGCCGAGACCCACCTGAAGAATCCGCATCTTAAAGTTCGAAGAAATTCACTAAACCACTGACTACTTTCACACACGGTTACTGGTGAATCTTTACTTTTATTTATAATCTCGAATGTGACCCTACTACAAAAATTAGTTATTCTTTTTTCCTTTGAAAAAGATCAGCTGCTAAATTTTTATTTGACATATGGCTGGCTACAAGATTTAATAATAATCGTTACAAAATAGAAAATAAAAGTGAAATTTTTGCTATAGGTCAAGTTACCTTAATATTTTGAGATTGGCTGCTCAAGAACGTGCCATGACTCCTGATGGATACCTCTTGTGTCTAAGTTAACAAAAATACGTTTTTATTAAATTTTGCAAGATATACAGGGTGTACAATTAAAAAGGGCGGGCTATATCTCATTAACCGCGTGTCGTAGATTATTGAAATTAAATATATATAGTTAAAGTGGCCATAAGAAATCACTAGGAATTATTTTTGAGTTTCTAGGTTGTGCGCCAGATGACGAAAATCTGGCATCAAAAGAAAAATTTAACATTTTCTCAACAAATTCAATATGTTTGAACTTTTTTAAAAACAGAAATTTAATGATCGATCATGTTTTTTTCTGTATCCAGTAATAAGAAAGGAGAAAACTTTCAAATTGCTATATCTTCGACATCCTCCATCCAAATTAACCGAACCTGAGCTGGCAGACTTGTTTAAAAATTGGTATTCGTTATGGCCTCTAATTATTATTTCTTCCTCTAAAAAGCGCTGTTTTCTTAGAAAAAAAATAAACGTGACTATATAGTTTTCTTACGCGGCGCGGTAGTTTAAAAAACTATAAACATGTTTTTGCGCAAACCGCGTTCCGATATCTTTATTCGTTTTCGAATTAATTTAAAATGACAATTTTTTTCTCAAAAAGGTATAGTTGCCATTGAACAATATATGAATTTGCTTATCACTGTCTTCCTGCACATTTTGTCCAGGCTTAGGACTGCTCCAAATTTGTTATTGACTTCATTTAAACAAAAAAAAAATACACACAATTTCAAAATTATAACAAGCATTTTCCAATTTCTACTTTTGCGACAAGTGCGATTTTAGCCGACAATTAAGCAACAAGGGTGGCGACACGATTTTTAAAAATCCGGCACCACTGCAAACGATTAGCTTGAGAATTTGACGATAATGCATGTCCGCTGTCATTAGTGTTATTTGCTTGCATTTTCCTGAAAACGGAACTATTTATATGGTTTTAGGTGAGTGAAACTTGTATCTAATAATAAATGAAGAGTGAAGGCTGTGTGCATGTACGAAATGTAGTAAATGAAAAACTTTTGTATTCCATGCATAAATTCCTCTATTTCTATTTATGCATGGAATACAAAAGTTTTTCACTTTATACCTAATATTTCGTTGTATATTTAGGTATAATTGCATATTTAAATATACGCATGTACATAACTTTTGACTAGATTTGATGACGTCACGCGTAACCCACGCCTTTCTCTAGGAGATGTTGTTCAAATGCGTCATGCATGTACCTACTACGCTCCCTACCCCTTCAGTTGTCCAAAACGGGGTTTTAATTAGCGAATTTTAGTAGCCGCATGACACATTTGTGTTTGTACGTATATTATTTTTAGCAGTAGCTTGCATGTTGCCTTTATTTTTGTACAAGGGATTTTTATTTAAATCTTTCTTTTAAAAAAACATAAAAAACAAATAAATAATTCCATTGTTTTATGGGGGTATTATAAAATTTAAGACCCAACAATCAAAATAATGATTAGGTAGATACTACAATCCTATATTTCATCTCATCTCTTTTCTTTCTTAAGTTCAAGTGTCGTGTCAGGTGTCAGGTGTCAGGTCGTCAGATGCTTACTCTTAATTAAATTTACATCACGTCGATCATGACCGTTACGATTGAATTGGCGGTGCCTATCAGTGGGTGGTTGGTTTGTTCTTGTTTGTGATTTTAGATTATCAAGTCGGATTTTCCGGCTAAAAAACTGATAATTAATACTGTTGTTTTGTATGATTATGTTGGTAATAAGAACGTAAAGTAAGGCAAGGACCCTTACAACAGGGTAAGCTGATTCGTATTTTATTTTGATAATGCAGTATAGCCATATCCGAGGCCATATCTATTACCAAGGTTTTATTTATTAAAATTTTTTTTTTGAAAGGGGTCGGAATATTGACTATTAAAAAATCAGGTCAATACGAATAAAATTAAAATTGATACTTTATTTTTGATAAAACTAGGTCTTGTGGGCATTAGTGCTTAATAACTTTTATTTGCAAAGGATTTTTTTTATCATTTTTGTATATGTTATGACCTAAGTTATTAGAATCAAAAAGAACTTTGCTAAGCGGATCTATTTCAGTAGTGTACAGAAATTTTGAATTACGTAATTTTTTTAAATTAAGAAAAATAGAAATTTGTCAACACATATGAAGCAACGAACTGTAAAACAGCACTATCCTGACCGAGTGACCCTCGATTCCAGGCCCAAAGCATAAACATCACATCAACTAATCTCATCCCGACTTTTAAACGGGGTTTCCCTTTTTGTTAATGTATCAAGAAACGACTTTGAAATGGGGGGTTCCCCTTTTATCAAGATGTCAAGAATTCCCAAGATTTCTTGAATCAAGATAAGACACCAACTCTCAAGAAATGGTCAAGACAACATTTTTTTTATTTCTTGAAAATATTTCAAGACAAGACAAGAAAATGCTTGTCAAGACAAGATTTCTTGCCTTGCCGATCCCTAACGGCGACGATTTGAAGTGGAAAAGCGGCAAATTTTGGAGAGTGGACCAACGCTAAAAATAACGGCAATTTTTTGCGAAAAAACAGTGGGTTATAGGGATACTTCGCGAGCGCTTCAAATCTCCTGGCACCATAATTAATTATAAATGGCTTTGCGGAAGTTTATATAAACAGATTTTGTATTGCTGGCCGTGCATTTTATTGGGTAGAGCTAAAAATTCATGGTGCTCAAATGATGGTTTCAAGGACTTAAAAAATTCTGTTATACAGAGTGCGGGCTTCTTAAAGTATTTTAATGACTGAATTTGCACCTTTAGTTTTAGTCTTTAGCGATGCTTTTTCTTTCACGGATGTACTATTTGATATGTTACAAAAGAAGTCACTCTATATTAATTATAGTATCTCTCCAATAAAAATTGCGCAAACCCTCTTAAATACGAAACGAAATGACGAATCATTTAAACAGATTTTTTATGGAGCTGCTTTAAGGAGGTCTGAACAACGAAATGGATGGGCAAGATCCACATTAAGTCAGGATCAAGTTTTTGAAAAATATTAAGTTTTATATTACGAAGAAGAGCAGGAAGCTCTTTCACATACTGCGGAAGTTTATTATAAAGTATAGAGGACCATAATAATTTAATTGAAAACGCGTTCTCGTGAATCTCAGGCATTCGATCCTGATATCATTGCCTCTACGTGTGGAACACAGCGTGAAAAGACTGAAGCCTAAGCAGAAAAGTTTGCTTCGCCAACCGATCCACCACCGAGTCAACATGAACATCAAACCTCAACTCAGGGTCCAAATATACTTCCAGAAATTTGGCTGCCTCAGGATTCCCACCCTGGATCCCCCTCAGTCCAAATGTCAAACTGACCGTCTTAGAAGCATTCATGCTCAGGTGATTTGCGCCAAGCCATTCACCCAATTTTGCAGTAACCTGATCAACAGAATCGAGCAGGCCCTGGAGGTCCTTCTCTTTTTGCGCTTCTGTAGTGTCATCACCAAACAACCATAAATTTAGATCGGGAGACGGGTTCTGTATGCCATTTATGTAGATGAGAAAAAAAGGGTTCCGAGTACGGACCTTTGCGGAACTCCATGTTTTATTTCAGTAGTTTCTTATAACTTCTTATTATATAGGATCTGCTGCCTTTTGTCCCTCAGATAGCGTTCCAAAGTCCTACCTTGTACCACTCATACCATAGTATTTCAGCTTTTTCAGAAGAATGCGATGATAACACAGTCGAATGCCTTTGAGAGGTCACAGAATGCTCCACGAGCAAACTGTTCCCCCTCAAATGCACTCGCTATGAACTCTAGCAGGCTCACCACGGCCATTGTGGTGGAACGCTTTGATCTAAATCCAAACTGCACTGCTCTGTTATAAAAAGGTTATTTTTTTTTTCAAAATAATCGTACGATTGTTTCTTCAATAAGTATTCATAGATCTTGGAAAGTACCGGGATTAAAGAGATAGGACGGTAAGTATTATTAAGGTCGTTTTTGCCCCCTTTTTAAAGACATGTATTTACCTTTGACTGTTTAAAACAATCTAGATAGACACTCGACTTGATACTCATGTTAATCAGCTTAACAAGTGGCGGTAAAAATTAATTTTTTAGTTGTTTTTCCATTATAATACTCATGTCATAGATATCTTTGCTTGATTTTGGCCCAAGATCATTTATTGCCTCTCGCAAATTATATGTAACCTCTTTAAATCAGAAATGCAAAACCTGCGCTAAGGGAGACAGAAATGCCTCGTGACTCGTTACAGGTACTGGGGAACTGACTAAGATATGTTCTGCCACTCCAGCAAAAAATTTATTAAACTCATCAGAGTATGCATATCTCTGGGCTGGTACAGCTCTTACTATTCACCCCCCTGTAATTAACTAACCTAAAAGACTGTTGCCATAATATATTAGCCGATTCTCAAAATATCTTTAGAGAAGTATTTAAACTATTTTCCTTAATAATGACAATTCCATCTACCTACTAGTGTTTCGGTGGGACGAATTTTTGCTCACCTAAAAAGTGTTAGAACTTATTTACGTAGTTCAATGACCGAAAACAGACTTAGAAATTTATCAAAGATTTCGATTGAAAAGGAACTGCTTAATGAATTATTGAACACGCAACCGTTTTGCGAATTGACAAATTTGGAAGGCTGTAGTATAGGAGAATCGATCTTGTATATGAAAATTATAGACTTAACCCAACTATAGCCTTTTCTCAACGGTTAAGAAGACCAAAATTTAGTATGATTTGGTAAGTAATAAGTGTAAATGTAGGACGTAAATATTACTTTATTTACTGAATAAAAATATATAATTTGAAAAAAAGCGTTCAAAGCAATATTTGATATTTGAGTAAAATATAAGATATATAATTTAGAGGTATCCGCCCTTTATTTCTAATAATTACGATTTTGTTGCTCCATCACAATATTTTTGCCGTGTTTGGTGTGTTTTTTAACGACTTTGGGGTTAAAGTTAGGGCGAGGCACCCAAAGATTTTTTCGCCTGCGGCACATTTGGTTCACTTGGTGCTAAAGCCACGAGCCACCCCTGGGCTTCTATTCTTGACGGGTAGGGAGTAGAAGAGGCGATAGAAGTGGGCGGGGTGTGGGCGATACTGTATTCTTGAACAAAAGTTGATAGAGGGAGCTGCTCCCGAGGGAGCGTGGATGATCTCTTGGTACGACCAAGTAGAAAAGGCCGATCCCCGGTGTTTCCAACCTAGAATTGTATTCATTTTTGCCATTTTTGTTTTCTTTGGTGCGAGTAATTATGCGATTTTGGTGTGTCTTTAGACAATAGTAAAATTCAACCTTATTAAAACATTTTGTAGGTTTTAGCTACGCTAAGATTTTTCGCATCTGGAAGCTACCAAGAGGTCACTGGATCAAACAGCTTTGTTGGGATTAGTCAAGCATCAGCAAGCAGGGCAATAACTGAAATTACAAATGCTCTCAACCGAACTGAAATTTTAAACCAAATAATTAGATATCCACAAACAATTGCAGAATTAGAAGCTTTAAGGACAAGGTAAGCTGTAAACAATTTGAGAATTCAATGTGGTAGGTATGTATTATCTAAGAAAGGTCAGTGCATATCTTAGGCCCCTTTTGAGTTTTTGTATTAGGTGGGGTCTTCGGTATATTTTTTTTGTTACTGAGAGAGGGAACTTCTACGCAAATTTATTTGGCAATGTATAGGGTGGCTCGAATTCGTGTCTATGTATGGAGAACTCGAAAACCGTAAGAGATACAGTGTCTGTCAAATTTAGGCGAAATTGCGCGTTTAGGTGCCTAATAATATGCTGTTTAGAAAGTTTAAAATTTCCGAATATTTCCAGAGATATCCGGAAAAAACCGAAATTTTGAAAAATCGTTTTATTTTTTTCCTGTGCTTATTTAAAAACGGATTTTTATATTCTTTAAAAACGTTTTATTTTGTTTTTTGTATAAAGTGGAAAATTGGAGCCCGTATTAAAAATAAAAAATAGTAAAATTATTTTTTACGAGAATATGGCCATGAACTATTACTCAAACAAGTTGCTTAGTGCAAAGATAAAATGTTTTCAACTTTTAACCAATCAATTTTTTTTTAATAGAGAACATAAACAATTTATATTCATACTGCGTGATACTATAGGTACTTTGATGGAAAAACACACCTATTAGAATTTTGCATATAAATAATAAAAATATAATAATTTATAGGCAAAATCCCAATAGGTGTGCTTTTCCATCAAAGTACCTATAGTATCACGTAGTATGATTATAAATTGTTCATGTTCTCTATTAAATAAATTTTTTAATTGGTTAAAAGTTGAAAATATTTTATCTTTGCACTAAGCAACTTGTTTGAGTAATAGTTCATGTCCATATTCTCGTAAAAAATAATGTTACTATTTTTTGTTTTTAATCCGGGCTCCAATTTTCCACTTAATACAAAAAAACAAAATAAAATATATTTATAGAATATAACAATTTCAAAAGTACATACTTTAAATTATTTAAAATTACGCCAAAGCAAAATATTTAATTTAAAAAAAAATAATAAAAGTTGAAAAAAAAATAAAAAAAAAATAAAAACATATACTCACATTTATAACGCTAATACCATCTGATAAACGATAAAAACAAACTAAAGTTCGTATTTAAAAAAAGAAAGTTGATGATGATCCCTTGAAGACGAAACGTCGGATTTCAAACTGGATTACATCGTTGGATAGAGCGGAAAAAGTGGCAATGCAAAAGTGCAATTCAATTTGAAATCCGTTTTTAAGTAAGGACAGGAAAAATAATTCAAAATTTCGTTTTTTTCCGGATATCTCCGGAAATACTCGGAATTTTTAAACTTTCTAAACGGCATATTATTAGGCACCTAGATGCGCAATTTTGCCTAAATTTGACCGCCACTGTATCTCTTACGGTTTTCGAACTACATACATACATAGACACGAAATCGAGCCACCCTGTACAGCCAAGACACGGAAAGTCGTACTAAAATACTTAATTCTTACACTTTTTTTGTTTTTTAGCTTCTATGAAATATATCAAATGCCAGGGGTATCTGGGTGCATAGATCGCCCTCATGTTGCTCTTGTGGCCCCTCATCAAAATTTTCCAGAACATGTTTATGTGAACAGGAAAAATTATCATTCGATAAATGTGCAACTGGTAAGGACCAACACTGTTCTTATGACATTAGTTATTAAAAGATAATATTTGGATATTTCTATACACGATTTCTTTATTACTAATAAACCAACTATTTAATTAAGTCACTGTGTTTAAATATTTCTATTTCTTTGGTGCCATCTTAGCATCTTTTTACAACACTAAGGATTCTTAAATGCAACAATTTAACTATGAAGGTTAAAATTCATAAGGTTTATCTATTTTTTAGGTGTGTGACTTAAACCTTAGAATTTTAAATGTTAACTCAAGATTTCCAGGCTCGAGCCATGACTCACATATATGGAGGCAGGCTCCTGTTTCAGAGTTTATGGAGGCAGTACATAGGAGAAATCCAAACAACGTTTCCTTTCTCTTGGGCGACTCAGGTATGTAGCTCTAACATAGAATAAATCTGATTGTCAATCTTAGCAATAATAGAACTATAAATTAACAAAATGATTTTAATATAACCATTTTGTTTAGTTTAAATCTGTTAAGAGATTGTGTTGAATAGTAATGTTAGACAGACAGACACATACACAGAAATGCCAATAACTAACAGTAAAATATTTTTTAGTAGTACATATTTATTCATAAATAAATTCGGGCTCAGGAACTTCACAATTTCCAGTAATAGCAACTGGCGTAATTATTTCTAAAACTTTTTCTTCAGTTCCCTTATCTGTTTCTTCATCTTTTGGAGGAGGCAAAGGTGGGCCACCCCCCCTGCCCCGGCTATGAGTTTTGGTTTTGGCGTGTTTGCTTTTCATATTTTTTTTATGTCTACAAATGTCTGTAAGAAAAAAAATCATATTATGAAAACAATAACAGTAAAAATTACTTCTTATTCAAAACTCCACAAGATAGGTATACCGAATGATATAATTAAAAAAAAAACTCAATTTTACACACCGTCCGCCCTCTTTCGCATCTCACCACCTTAAATTTATTGTTTTGATACAACAGGCAAAAATAAAATTCGTTTAAAGGCATAAAATCCATGTTTCTTATACAAAAACTAACCCCCAATTTCTATGCTTTTGGGGGGTGGTTTCTACCCCCTTATGGTGCGGTTATGGTATAGTGGAGCCAAAAACATGATTGCTTTACTTTACCTTTCTCCATTGTTTCCAGTCTTTTTTTGATCCTCCTGGAATTGAGTTGAGGATGTCTGTAATTTGTTTCCACAGAATCACACTTGTGGCATACGTGTATGAGGCAGAAAATGTACCCCGATACATTTCAGGCCTGCTGTGCACATATTCTATCAGGATTTCTTTCTGTTTGACCGACCGATAGTGGCTTTGATTTCTCATTTTAATTATTTTCCATTTCCCAGCTAAAAACAATGTTACAATGTTAGCTTGATTGAAAAGTAAGGTAAGTTTAATAATAGCAACATAATTATTATTATACACTATTTGCTGTAATAGTTCAGTTAAATTTGGGGTTTGAAGTTCCCATTTGGGCAGTTCCAGAACAAATAAAGTGCTTTGGTTATTGATATGCTCTATTATTCTATTATGAATCTGAACTTTTACTTCGGATTTAAAAAAAATAAATTTCTACGAATTTTACCCACGTTATATGCATAAACTTACCTGAAATCGGGCCTAAAATCAAAATTAAAAGCCACACCACAGGCAGCACAAGAAAAAATACTTTAAAAAATGAAGTTAGGCGCCAGAAACTGTTTTAAACTGTGAACATTTTCTGCGTTTTGGTTGGTTGCCCAATGCGGCAACAGTGTTCGCAGGGACTGTGTTTCCCCGTCTCTCAAGAATACGTTTTCTTTATCACGGGGACCACCATCGAGGAGATAATCCCGGGGTGGGGGGGGGGGGGTGGTGCTCCCTTCTCTCAGTTTAAAGAATAGAGCTCCTGGTGTGAAGTCATATTATTTTTTGTGCGATTTTAAGTTTCTTGACAAATTGGCGAAGGAAGTTTAGCAGTCTGTTTATTCATTGAAAAAAGGGAGGGCTATGCACTTATTAATGGGTGAAGGATATTAATATCATTCATATGAGGGGCTAAGTTACTTTTCTATTTGTTTTGGTTTTATGGATGAGACTGTCAATTAGACTCGGGTCATATTGCTAGTTGTTTAAGATTTTTGACTTCTACATTATAATTTTCATTGGGGACGTTGATTAAGCGGTTTATGTTTGTTTTTGTTGTTGTGAATAGTTAGACATATTAGGAATGATTAATCTGAGTCTGCTTCCTGTAAACAGAGAATTTCAACTCGGTAGAGTTTTTTTGAATTAAAGTATGGTGAATGGTGTTGAGACGTTGATTTGCTCCCTATGAGTTGCATTGTTAAAAACACAAGCAGTCGTCTACATACCTAAACCAATGAAGTATTTGTTTATTATTTGGTGCAACTATGTGTTTGTCTTCGAGAAAATCCATAAATAGGTCAGCGAGGAGAGATGACAAACAACTCCCATGGCTAAGTCATCAGGTTGTTGGTAATATTTTCCATTAAACAAAAAATAATCTTATGATAAGCATTTAATTTGATTTGATTTGATTTTATTATTAGTAATATTACAAAAAAAAATTGCTTTTACAAGTCATCAAGTCATCAAAAATATATACATAGATATCAAATATCAAAAACACTACTGACTAAAAATATTCTAAAATACATTACAAATGTCAATGAACAGTTGATTAAAAAGGGTACCTACCTAACAGACACACTAACATAAAAATAAATACAAGCTATTGAAACATACAAAATGGACATGCTGGGCACAAATATTTACTTAAGTTAAAAAATAACATGAATACACATAAGTTAAAGTTGGGCAACAATATCTATCACAATTAAAGGTTAAAATCACTTAGCAAGAATTCCTGAAACGTATAAAAAGAATGTCCAACAAGATATTGTTTAATAGTTCTGTTAAAATCCCTATCATACAAGTTCTTAATGTGGGGGGGTAAAGCATTAAAGAATTTAATTCCATAGTGATCAGAGCCGCGCCTAGTTCTCTCCAATCTATGGAAACCAGGCACAAGTCTGTCTCTATTTCTGGTTGAGCAGGTGTGAATGTGACCATGGGTTTGAAAATGTTGAATGTTTTGGTTTATGAAGTTAACACAATTAAGAATAAAGATACAAGGAAATGTGAGCAATTTAAAATTCAAGAAATTTATGTCTACAGCAGTCTCTATACTTAAGTCCTGAAACAATCCTGATACATCAACGTTGCAGTTTAAAAATTTGGGCAGCTCTAGGAGCATAACCCCCGTTTAGAATTGCATATGACATATTCGAACAAAAATAACCATGATATGCAGTCAAAAGTGTATTAACAGAAACACAGTTTGACAGACCTCTAATAAGATAAGTAGTCTTTGAAAGTTTGGAGCTAAGATTATTAATATGAATTTCCCATGTGAGTCCGGGGTCTAGGTAAACACCCAGAAACTTAACAGATTCCTCAGAAGGTAGAGTGGAATGGTAAATTTCTTAGAGCGAAATTCAGGGAGAGCCATAAATATTCTTGTTTCTTAATAGATCACCAATCAGTTTAACACATTCAGACTTTGCAACTGTAGTGAAAATATTTTTTTTCTTCAAACGTCAGTAAATCCGTCATTACTCGACTGTGTAGGCGGCAGTGAAGTTTCGTTTTTCCTCCGCCGGAGCTTTACTTTTCACTTTTCCGCCGGCGGAGGTAAAAGTGTTATCATAGCAACATAGATGCAATACAAGCAAACATCAAAATAAGCGTCAACAACTCAAGAGTTATTAAGCTAAAATTTGTATTTATCGTTCAATGTGTGACTGCATTTCTAAAAATCACTAATTTACGAACAAATTAGTTATTATTTAATCGAACTTACTCAATAACTGCTTATCAATACGGAATTAAAACGCAATCGAAAACGCAATTTTAAAAATATAATTATTGTTGACAGTGTCCACTGACAGCTTTATGTTACATCACTATAGCAACAACCTGAGCCTATTCACCGACACCGCACCGGTCTAAGCCGCCTTGCGAACCCACTTATCTTTAATAATAATTATTATTACTATTAAAAAGAGACTTTTTGCATTAATTTGTCGACATTTGAAGAAAAAACAGCATATTTTATTTGGAGGAAAAGTTACTTTTCATGACTTGCCCTCTATTACCAGCCTCACTCCGTTCGGCTGTTAAACACCAGCGCGCCATAAAAAGTTTTACTTTTCCTCCATATAAAATAATATACTATTACATAGAAAGATACTGGCAGGTAAATTAAGGTAATTAAGTTTATTAGTTAATTCAAGGGCGTTATCTAAACTATATTTTGCGTTGAATTCTGTGAGTTCAGAATAAACGATAATGATACAATGGATGTTGGAGTATTAATAAAGCATGCTACTGATCTTATTGGGATATGTAAATTATGGATTTTAGGTAATCCGTATAGGCATGATGTGATGGGATTGCTAGAAGTTATGGTTTTTTTCGAGCATAATAAGTTTGGTGGTTTTCTTAACCTCTTAAGTGGTGAAGGACGTTTAGACTCAATGGAGGAAATTCTGTCACACGGAAGGTATTCTGTCCCACCGAAAGTATTCTGTCCCACGGAAGGTCCCTTATTAAAGTATAAATAATTTTGACTATTCAATATGACACACTAACATGTAAGAAAACTTTTTTCTATAGGCCGATAATTCCAGGAAATACACAGGGCAGCACATTTTTCAATTTATCTCACGACAAAATCAAGTAGTAATTATACCTGATGGCCGAAAAAATAAACGATTATTTAAAATTTTAAAACTAATCGTTTTTAACCTGTCTGAATGCTTCGAGCGTCCAGACGAGAAGGCCAAGGAACCCGTCCTTTCAAAAAATGAATATCAGTGACATCCGACAAGTGAGCTCTCCAAACGGAGCCATCGGAGCAACTCGGAACTGCATTCATCGATACTGGTGGGTTGCACTTGGAAATAAGCTAACGATATTATCGACAACACAAATCTACCATTAGAAGGGAAGAAATCGCACTACCGGATTATTGAGTATTTACAACGTTACGATATATTTACTGCCAATTATGAACATAAGTTGCAAATACAATATTTTTAAACAAGCTTTTTATTCACAAGATCGCCAAAAAATGCAACACAATTCCTCCACGAATAGATGTAGATTACACATGCTAATAAAAATAAATCATTTTCACCATAACTGCAAAATATTATATTCCGTATAACTGGATCCTATTCATTTAATAAGTATTGATTAATAAAGTTACACTGTTCCCGATTACTAAAGTACGCATGTTCTTTCAGTTGAGGTATAACTTGAGTTATTTATACGTCTTCATCACTATTTATTTATGGCTAGCTATTGTTATTTATTTTAGGTAAGCATTTGAACATCTTATTGGCAGACTTGTTTGGCTTAATTTCGTTCATAGTTAACACTGAATTTTAACTATTTGATATATTGTGCTTTAACATTATTTTACTTAGAATTTTGATAGATCTATCGCCAATTCGACTTTAGTACTTTAAGTGGGTAAAACTGAGATCACGTACATGTGCACTGCAAATCTCAATTTTAGCTCGGGAATTTGGCTGTACGTGAACTGTGATGAGTATTTATATAATGAATTTTGCTAACCATTGCATGTTTAAGGACCATAAAGGTTTGCGTTGATTGCTCGCGTTGCTTATAATTTGTCTCGAATGTTCTAACGTCTCAAGTTCAAGTTCAAACTTGGGACCAGGGTGATAATTAGCAGTTTTAATGTTTTAGCAGTTCACAGTATCAACTACAAGATTATCAGAAACCAAAAAGGCGTCACCGATGTTCCTGGTAAGATATCTTCTTTTCTCACACATTCCTTTCCTTCTTGGTCGGGACAGCATCGCGTAGTGTAGCGGGTGTTTAGTCGCCATTTGCACAAGCCATTGGGAAACACGTAGCTATCGCTCTGGGCCGTTGTTTCTCCCAAAGGAAGAATCAGACGAACTATCCAGGAAAAATCCTCATTCACGCCGTTACTCGGGCCGGGGACAACCAGATATTCCGGTGGAGTAATTTTTGCCTATGCCGTCCAGGTTTCCACGCTTTTTGCAATAGTTTATAATTTTACGCAAAAGTCGGGAAACACCAGGGGTACAGGGTGTTCACCCATAATGTCCCCCCCCTTTAACTTTGTTAATTTTTAAGCAACAAAAAAAAATAAAAAACAAAATTGTAGGGTTTTTAATGTAGTTTTTGCACACGTAAAGGAAAAAACAAAAAATTGTACAGTATACAGGGTA
>JAEQML010072103.1:0-15725 GCA_016904865.1 Pissodes strobi
GTTTTTAAACAATATAATAAAACTTACCCACGATTTTTCTTAGAGTACAGCGACGAATCCATTTTAAATAACTAAACAAATATTTCAGTGAGAAATCAAAACAAATACACCTGACACGTCGAGTCAAGTCTGCAGATCACGCTTCGAAACTGCGTACGCTCGATTTCTCCCCACTTTTTAAAACATGGCGAAGAATTTATGGGTCCCTTATAGGGGACGCTAGGTACTAATGGGTTAATATTTTAATCCGGAACTATTTTTCGACGCGTAGCTAACAATGGCGCGTGCTCATTTTCTATTGGTCGTATTCGCGTAGGTATACAGTCAACTCTTCGATCTCATTGGTCGGCGGGATGCCGTGATTGACATTTACTAAAATATATGCGGTTTAAAATAAAACTTATTACTTATATATGTATTTCTTTGGGTTAGCTTGGGTTAGTTTTGTTTTGTTGCGCTCCCGAAGCGAGCGGAAGGCCAGGCATTAAGTGTTCAAATATTTCAAAATAAAAGTTAACGAAGGATCTCGAGCATTGCTCGATACAAATATGTTTGAGGTTAGAAAAAAAACACAGAAAACTCTCCATTTTCCGCATTTTTTCTATTAGAAAAAGACGATAGAATACCTAATCTCTTGTTGTTTTTTAGAAAAATTGTTATTTTCGATATCCTACTATGCCGAGTATTAGTAGCCGTTTAGCTTCTATTAATTAAGCTGCTTTTAATGAGACTAGAGACTACTATACCTGTTTTTGACCCAAGTGCTGAGACGTTGACAGTTACTGAGTGAGTTGAGGAACTGGCAAATAATACTACGAAAGCATATTAGAAGTTCTGATATATTAAAAAGGTAGGGCAAGGGCGGAATCTGAGATATTAAATAGTATTAAAGGCTACCGAGATCAGTTTGATCTTAGTCAAGTACGATGATTAACTTGAGAGCCAGTTGGCTCAGATCAAAAGTTGATAAGATTTGAACAAGAGTTAAAAATTACAGAGAAAGTGAGGTTGTATTGGTTCTTAGAATAGACAACTCAGCAATGGCAATAGTTGCAAACTACTTCTTTAATTTAAAGGGCCCTTTCGTGTCATACGAGTTCTCTTCATTGGTCCTCAAAGGGTTAAATGATCGATATGAAATTCAAGACTTGAGAGAAGGGTCCAGAAATTATTAAACAGTAGTAGGTAGCTGTTAGCTGTAGATAAAATAAATCCTTGAGTTATCTTAGGAAGTATAGAGTAAAAAAATAATTAACAATCAAAAGTGCACAAATGGAAATAGGTTTATTCGCAGTTGGCGACATGTTTTTGTACAGTTAGTATACTAGTTTAGATAGATTTATTCGGAGTTGGCGACATCGAAATTAGTGTGATGTACTAATTAATGCAAGTCAGGTACATACAACCCAAAATAATTTAGATATCATCCTTCCCATCGTACCTGGCAAAATAAAATATTAGACCTGCTTTGTAATTTCCTACCTGACCAGCAACGCTCACCCTAACTTTAACTCTATAGCCAGATGGTTTTCACCATTCTTTCTTCCATCCTACATCCTACACAATTAACCGTTTCATTTTGCTATCAGATTCCCCTAGTACTTCAAGTGGCAGATTAAGATTAACAAAAGCGTTGCTCAGCGCTTACTAAAGCTAAATTGATAAATAACATAATAAGGTCGCAGCTTATTTGAACCAAATCCTCTCAATAATCGAATTGTTTATTCGCCTAGCAGACTGGTACCGGTTCGGTTTACAGCGTAGCGTACCACGCGTCGTCGGTCGCGCCGGGATATTTTTATTAATTTCGAGTGAAATAGTGACAAAACCGGGAAAAATATGGTTAAAAGTGGCGACGACAGTGTACCGGCGTTCCTGGCTTTGGAAAATGGCGTCGTTTTGGCAGGGAAATCGTTCGGCGCCGTAAAACAAACTGATGGAGAAGTTGGTTAGTAGTACCCGTACACGTATTTTACATGTGTTCTGCGTTTGAGGTTACGTTAAGGATTTTGTTTACTCTCAATTAGGAAATTGCAGTCATTATTTCTTCATTTACGATTTGGCGTGAATTACAAATTTTTGAACGCATGATTATTATAGGATATTTATATTAAAGGCGTACTAAAATAAAATATAAAACCAAATAATTACTTAGTTAATTACTTAGTGATTATAGGTATTGTTATAACGTCCTTATATTAGATCGATTTAATCCAGTATGGTACACCAAATTACAATTTTTAAATCATTATTAACTACTTAATTCTCTAGAATTAATTATTGTAGTTTTCTCAACATGTAGAAAATTAAATTCATAAATACAAATAAAAAAATAAATGTCAAAGATCATAAAATAAAAGGGCAAGCCGTACTTAAATATAATTTCAGAACTAAAGACAATTTGGTGATTTCTAGTTTTTTTTTTTAAATTAAGTGCACAATTTCTACAATAATTATTATAATCGTTCGTCAGCATCATCAGCTGTAATTAGTATTTTGAACTTGCGCACGTGTCATATGAAAACACAATAAGGGTTATCAGATTATGATGCAGTGTCATTTGCAGTCAGCAGTCAGCAATTTTAGTATTACTTGCGGTCGATGCGGATTATTTCAAATTTTTTAATATAAACGTGGGTCAACTACCTACTAAAATTAAAAATTTAGGTACAGTTTCTACACCACATATAAGTAAGTCGTGGTTTAGGGTTTGGGCGAGGGGTAAACCGCTGCCAAATATTTGTACACCAGATTACACAATATGTATACAATATTGAGTGACGACACGGACTTCACCTGATATGACACAGAATTCACCGAAGATTACACGGACTTCACCAGAGACTATACATACTTCATCTCAGATGCTTTACAAGATTACACAGATTTCACAGAGTTTATCTATGATTACACTGGATTACACATGAATGCACAGACTTCACACTTATGTGATATACGTATTTAGTAAATTATAACAACTATTATTCGTTTAAAAAAGGAACAGTTCTAAATTATTTCAATGTCTTTAACTAAAATAAAAAACAAAAAAATTAAATCATACAACAAATATTTTCAAAAGTAGCATAAATTCTTTGGTGAGATAAGTAACTAGCTACCTTAAGCAGTTTAATTCAATCAATAGCTTAATAAATAACAGCTTCAAATTATTCTGATGTCTAATATAAAACAAAAATTTCCATACGACTAAATTATTGCAATTTAGGTCCGGAAAAATAATATAAAATAAATAATACCTACTCGTAAAAACAATAAACAATAGGTTTAACTATTGTTTATGTAACTAAACTAAAACTTATGTAGCACAAAGTTGCTAAAATGATGGTATCTATGTCAAAGAACCAAAATATAATTTAGGTCAAACTTACATAAATATTTGCACATAATAATATTATGAATTTTCGCGAAGTAGAAATAATATGTTTTTTTTCTATTTTACACATACATACGGAAATAAAAAAGATATTCATTGGGAAGAAAACGGAATGATGTAGTATCTGTTAAGTTACATATTTAATTGTTATTTATAATGTCTCTGAATTTGTAACAGGCTTGGTAACAGGCCACTTCCGGTAATTTGAAAGGGAGCGTTTCCAACCAAATCTAGATATAGGGCCATAAAATATATAATTAAAAGGAATAATGTCGTCTGATTTGGGCCAAATAAATTATCCGAATTTAGATTTCAAAAATTTTTATTTAAAATATTCGCTAATGACTTCTTCAATTACTCTTCCTAGGTACCACTGATTATCATAAATAACAGCGTAGTATTTCTCTACAACAATTTTAATATTCAGTGGAACTCTAATTTCCGTAGGGTCTTCACGAGAGGTTAACCCTTGGGTTTGGGTTACTTTGGGAAATGTCCAACTCCCTTTTGCCCTTGCAGATAGCCAATAGTCAATAATCAACAAATAAACAAAAATTACAAAATTAAGTATTAAGTAATTAAAAATACCCACTGGATAATATGAAATTAAATTTTAATACGACTCGATACAATTCATCATCACCTTCAACAATTAGCCTAGTTGTATTCACTGCTGGACGTAGGCCTTCCGTAAAGTCTTCCACCCATGCCTATCCTGCGCTGCCTGAATCCAGTTAGTTCGAATGCGCTTTATGTCATCGGACCACCTAGTTGGGGGTCTACCTCTATTTCTATGTGCGTCCTACCGGGGTCTCAAGTCAAGGATCTTATTTGTCCATCTCTCGTATTGTTCTGGCGATAGGTCCTACCCAATTCCATCTTGGAGTTGCTATTCTTTCAACCGCATCTGATACACCAGCCCTTTGCCTTATTACCTCGTTTGGAATCCTATCTCTTAGTGAGATGCCCAACATTGATCTTTCCATAGCATGCTGAGCAGTTCGTAGTTGATTTATAGATATCTTGGTCAGTGTTAGTGTCTCAGCTTCATAAGTCATAACAGGTAAGACGGCATTGATTAAAAACCTTTCGCTTTAGACAGATCGGAATCCTAGATTTAAGTGTTTCCCCAAGTCTCCCAAATGCTGTTCACGTCAACCCTATTCTTCTGGAAATCTCGCATGTCTGGTTATCTCGATCTACTCGAATTTCGTGACCCAGATATTTATAGTGAGTTACCTGTTCAAATTGGTACCGCCTACCGAAATAGATTCATTCACTACAAGGTTGGTCATATATTGGGTTTCAGCAATATTGATTTTAAGCCCAACTCTTCCGGATGCCTGATGGAGTCTATCTAACGTCTTGCTAGATTTGTTTATGCAGTCCGAAATCAGGACGATGTCGTCAACACATCTCAGATGGTTAAGATATTCTCCATTTACATTAACTCCCATATTGTCCCACTCTATCTGTTTGCCCGATAGAGGAACTCGATACAAAAATCTCTATTAAACACCCATAACGAAATTGATATTAAGGATATTATTAACAGGTTTGTGATTAATGACCCCCTCCTTTAGAACTGCTTTTCGAAGCAGAAAATTAATAATTTTCTTTAGAAAAGATGCATGTGAAACATTCGCGCCGATTTGTTGCCTTCTATTTTACAGAGAGGCCCGTTTATTATAGGATGACACCTTATCTCAGAATCTACGGGGTGTACAAAAAAAGTTTAATACAAAAGTGGTTTGGATTTACTTAAGCTTTTAAAATATTATATTTTACATATACAGGGTGTATACTTTTTTTAAATTTTAATGTTAGTTTTTGATCACCGTGTATTTATTTATTATAAATATTTCAACACAGACTACTGAAGTAGATATCCTTCTACACGGAAACAAACTCCAATTGAATAATGAAGGCATTCAATAAGAGAAGTTGATTGTTATATTTAGACCTGCAAACGTCAATTTTGACATAGTATGTCAAAAACGGTTAAAGTTAGCTATAGCGTGTTAGGTATAGCAGCCCCGTCTCCAGGCTTTAGGCCGCCCGAGGCGAGCAGGATTTGGCCGCCCCTTACAACAGACCAATAATTAAGGAGTCAATAATGACCTATCCGGCGAATAGGCGCCAGCGCGATTTTTTTACCGGTAGGTTCCGGTATAAGGAGATGACCTGCAGGGTCTATATTTTCATGGTAGATGTACCACGTGGGGGCTACCTGGAATTAAATCGGGGATGCCGGGGCTCGATTTTAAGGGGGGTTTTGGGGGGGCTATATGGAAATCGCGTGCCGAGTCGCGTGCTTTTTCGCGATTTCTGGCTAAACGGGAGCTCGGAGTGACATTTTGCCACGATCAAACTCCGCAGGCCCGAGTCGTCGTCGGCCGGTTAGTGGGTACCCCCCACGCCGCCTGTTTCCCGAATTTTTATTGAGCAGTGGGGGAAATCGCGAAACACATTTTTGAACGGGTAGGTTTCGGATGAAAAAACATGCATTTCGGCAGAAGGAAAAAACCGTATTTGTATATCGACCTAACCTTCATTTTGGACCGGTACCTACCTGGAACCTATTGGTGGGACCTATCGGCTTTATTTTCCGATCGATTTGAAATTCGGCATGTAGGTAGAGGACGTCAAGGCCGACAAAAAAGGTTCTTAACGAAAAAAAAAGCAATATTCTTAGTTTTCGAGAAATCGGCCGATTAAATTCGAGAACGGTCGTAGCTCCAAAACTACGAGTGATACGAAAAAAATACATACCACCAAAAATGTGTATTTTGACGGCCTTTGGCCCGTATGTGAGTCGACGAACTTAAAAAATATATATATTGCCGTTTTTTTCGAAAAAAGGGGATTTAAAAAAAAAAGTTTACCACCCTCTATATGCTTTTGAAAAATTAATTTTTTGGTTAATAACATGTAAATGGACCCCTTTAGTTGTTTCCGTAATAAAAACGGGTATTTTTTTTTCAAATTTTTTTTCGGAAAAATTCACTGATAAAAGAAATTTAGATTTTTATTAAATCGGCTATAATTCGAAAACGGTAAGAGTTAGAGGTAAACTTTAAGTGGGAAAGAGATGGGTCTCATCGGGTACTATAATGTGCCGTATCCAGTTTGATTGTATGACGTTTCGTTTATTTCTAAATCGACAAATCAAGGGGGGGGGGGGGGGGGTTTGGGTGCGTTGAGTTCGATTTTTGCATCGAAAAGGTCGTATGAGTTTTCTGTACTGAAATATTTTTACCTGTAGGTATATGATTTTGGAAATTCTATTTGTACGTTGGTAAATGTAAGTGGATCCATCTAATCGTTTCGGTAATTAAAACGGGGAAAAATTTTGAACCGAAAAAAAAATTAATTTTGAAGTGGGTACTTTACAGAGGAATATATGGGGGCGCGGAGTTCGAATTTTTGGTCTCAAAAATTGCATGAGTTTTCGAAAATTGAGGATTTTTTGGGGAAATTTCTATTTTTAACACCGTGTACCTATGTGGCTTAAAAATTTTTATTTGTACGTGGGTGATATTATGTACGTGGAGTCCTCTGACCGTTTCTGTAATGGAAGCGAAAAAAAAGTCAAAAATAATATTCGAAAAAAAATAAATTTGATATGGCTACTCTAGAGAGCACGGAGTTCGAATTTTTGGTCTAAAAAAATGCATGAGTTTTCTGTTCAAAAATATTTCGAAAATAGAGGATTTTTTGGGGAAATTTCTATTTTTAACACCCTGTATGTGATTTAAAACATTTTATTTGTAAGTGGGTGATATGTACGTGGATCCCTCTGATCGTTTCTGTATTGAAAGCGAAAAAATTTTTTTCAAATATAATTTTCGAAAAAAATAAATTTTGATGTGGGTACTCTAGAGAGGGGTAGTTGGGGGCACGGAAAATGTGTGGTTTTAACACCCTGTATCTGATTTAAAAAAAATATTTGTACGTAAGTGACATGTATGTGGATCCCTCTAACCGTTTCTGTAATAAAAGCGAAAAAAAAATTCATAAAATAATTTTGATGTGGGTACTCTAGAGATTTGGAGGTGTGGAGTTCGAATTTTTGGTCTAAAAAATCGCACGAGTACGTATATGTAACATGCGCTCGCTCCACGTTCAATATGTGCTACATGCTCTTCAGTAATCGGGTTGCGTTTCGGCCACTTCCGTAAAAATTGTCCTTAATCCCTAAAGATGAGCTAGTCGCGATTTTTCATTAGCAGTTGCGCCTGTTAATGCGATTTTTCACTCACTGCGAATTTAAACTACTAATGCTAATTGCGAATAGACCGTTATGTTATATAGTAGGGTTTAATTTTTTAAGGTGTTGGTTATTATTGCATACAACGCGCGATGAGCTGCTTATAGTACGAATTAAGCGTTTTACATACTCATTGCGAGAGTGTTTACCGCGTTACATACAATCACATTAAAACTTTATAAAAATAATAAAAACGGCCGCCCCTAAAAATCGGCCGCCTCACCCCTGGAGACGGGCCTGGGTATAGGATATTATATATAACATATATTTAGAATTTTCTGAGGAATACAAAAATGCCTTAAAATACACATACTTGTCTACGAAAATACGAACACCCTGTATATATAAAAATATTATATTTTAAGAGACTAAGTAAATCCACACAACTTTTGCATTAAACTTTTTCTTGGTACGCCCCGTAGATTCTGAGTTAAGATGACATCCCATAATACATTCACCTTTTACCCTTTATACTCTAGTAATACCTTGAGTAATACTTATCTATTTATTTCTTTGCTTGAAAATTTTACGAATCTTAACCTATATACGGACTTGCGCTTCGTCTTCAGTTGAGATCACACGCGTTTTGTAGCAGCCCTTTTGTCGCCATTGGGTGCATGAGGCTATCGTTGTTTCCTCCCGAGGAAGAATCGGATGTCATAGCCAGAAGAGATCCCAATTCACGCCGGTATCTAGGCCGGTGGGAACCTGGTGTTCCCGTGAGTTTATTTCTCTCATCTGGGAGGGTTGGCGCAACTCTAGCTAAGCCCGCACGGGGGCCTTATTGGGCGAATGCGCAAAACCCACTGTCAAAACACCACTACAGCCACCATTAACCAATATACAGCACATTACCAAAAGTGTCGGAACAATAATTGATACTTTCAGTATTATGGGGAAGAATTATAGAGTAAGATTTCTCAAACAAAGTGATGAATTTCTTACATATTATGTTATAAAGGTATCAGTATCAGTATCAGTATGGAAGGGGTGGCCCCTAGCGGGCCTTGCACTTAGGCCACCAATTGGATCCGTTGTGCCCCCAGCCCGCATTAGAGATCCTCCAGGATGCCGGTCCTCCTTAAGAAAGCCCGCATCTCCTTCAGACTAACACGACGCACTGAATCTGGCTCGATCGACGTCACGCCAAAGATTCTGAATCTTGCCCACGCAAAGGCGGAGCATTCCGTAAGTAGATGGTATGGAGTCTCGTCGTCCTCCATGCACCATCTACACTCCGCCTCCTCTGCAATTCTCAGCAGGGTTAGGTGCCGTCTAAGCCTACAGTGCCCGGTGTAGAATCCTACCAGGGCCCTGCACTCATTCCTAGGTAGGCACAACAGCCCCTTGGCGAGACTCTTCGCAGGCCCATGTATCATGAGCCTCCTCTGTCTCATACCCGGAGCCCTCCGCCATACCTCCTCCGCCCGCCCCTCCATCCAGGCCTCCAAAGCTCCTTCGCGGACACACTGGGCGATCCCCACACACGGGTCAGGCCCCAAGTATCCGCGTGCGGAGCCTTCTCTGGCTAAGGCGTCGGCTGTCTCATTTCCCGGTACACCCGAGTGTCCCGGTACCCAGACCAGCGTAACCTTTTTTCGCTTTGCAAGTTCAATCAGCCAGCTTCTACACTCCCTTACCAACAGAGAGCGCGTACGGACCGACTTCAGCGCCATGAATGCGGCCTTGCTGTCAGAGCAGAAGAAAATCCTCCAGCCACCGACATTGAGCCTTAACGACTCCCAGACCCCTCTCATGATCGCAAAAATTTCCGCTTGGAAAACCGTAGTGTGCTCGCCAAGTGAGGCGTATAATTCCCGCCCCAGGGCCTCACAGTACGCACCTGCTCCGGACAGTGTTCCCATTCTGGACCCGTTTGTGAACCAGACTAGCCCATCCCAGGTTCCCATCCTTCCCTCCGTCCAGTCCTCCTCTGTAGGGAAGAGGAGGTTTAGCCCCTCGGGGAAGCCTATCTCAGGAACCATCGCGTCACCTGGCATACCCAGGATGGCTAGGTCACCAGACAGGCCTCGCCATAGACCACAATAGCCCCAGCAGGAGCCATTGTTCCTCCACATCCCCACGTCAGCCAATCTCATGGCCGCCCTGGCTGCCTCGTGCCTCACCCGGTCCGTCAACGGGGGCAACCCCACCAGCACCTCCAGGGCCCTTGTGGGTGCCGTCCTCATAGCCCCGGTGATGCAGAGGCATGCAAGTCGCTGTAATTTGTCCAGCACTGGTCTGGAGCCATTTTCATGGATTCTGGCCACCAAACAACCGATCCGTGCATGAGCATCGGAGCGATCATCGTCCTGTATATCCATAGCTTAGTTTTCGGCCCAAGTCCCCAGGTCCCTCCCAGCGCCCTACGGCAAGCCCACAGGGCACTGAGCGCCGCCGCGGTCTTGAGCCGAATGTGTTCCTGAAAAGTCAGTTTGGAGTCCAACCAGACACCCAGATACTTGACGCATTTCTTCGCCACAAGAGGGGACCGTTCCAACGCGATGTTGAGAGAAACCTCCAACTTCCTTTTTCTGGTAAAGATAACCATCTCTACCTTGCTGGGATTCGCTCTGAGTTCGTTATCCCTACACCACTGTGAGAACCTTGTCAGTGCTTCCTCCAGAAGCATCTGCAATATTCTCACCTCGGTACCATGTGCCATAATCACGGCGTCGTCTGCATAGGCCTGTGCATAGACCCCATGCTCTACTCTCAGGTTACGTAGGATCTCGTCCACCACTAGGCACCACAGGAGGGGGGACAGAACCCCCTCTGAGGACATCCCCGCGATGACTCAACCCTAACCACCTCATTTTCCAGCCTAGCCTCGACCCTCCGCCCGGTGAGCATGCAGCGGATCCAGCTCGTTATGACTGGACCCACCCCCGTTCGCTCCAAACGGGGAGGAAATTGCAAATATTTAATACCTCATAACTTTCCCCAGAAATGTGTGCAAAATTTCAAAATTGGTGTGCAAAATTGTGCAAAATTAGGTGAACCTACCAGCATCAAAATTTTTTAACTTTTTCCCAAACGGGAGGGAAAATGCAAAATTTTAACACCTCATAACATTTCCCAGAAAAGTGTGCAAAATTTGAAAATAGGGGTGCAAAATTATGCAAAATTAGTTGAACCTAGCAGCATAAAAATTTTTCAACATTTTGAAAAACGGGGGGAAAAATGCAAATTTTTAACACCTTCCCCAGCAAAGTGTGCAAAATTTGAAAATAAGTGTGCAAAATTGTGCAAAATTTGTTGTATCTAGCAGGATTAAAAGATTTCAACTTTTTGACAAACGAGGGGAAAATGCAAATATTTAATACCTCATAACTTTCCCCAGAAAAATGTGCAAAATTTCAAAATTGGTTTGGAAAATTGTGCAAAATTAGGTGAACCTACCAGCATCAAATTTTTTTAACTTTTTCACAAACGGGGGGGAAAATGCAAATATTTAACACCTCATAACTTTCCCCAGAAAAGTGTGCTAAAATTGAAAATAAGTGTGCAAAATTGTGCAAAATTTGTAGAACCTAGCGGCTTCAAAATGTTTCCACATTTTGACAAACGGGGGGGGGGGAATTCAAATTTTTAACACGTCATAACTTTCTCCAGAAAAGTGTGCAAAATTTGCCGATTTGAGTGACAACAAATTTTTTAAATTTTGTAACAGACGGAACGGTCAAGTTTGCCCCCCGTATAAAAAACAGCTGTAGTTTTCCTTGTGTGTGTGTGTGTGTGTGTGTGTGTGTGTGTGCAAAATTTTATTTGCGGTGTGCAAAATTGTGCAAAATTATGCTTCATTTACTTTTGAAATTTCTTTAGTATGGGGGGCAAACTTGACCTACCCTTTTAGATAATACAGGATGTTCATAAAAATATGTTTATTAAATATTTTAACTAATCTTAGGGTATTTTACAGTAGAGTCGTAGATGGTACGTACTGAAAATTATTTTCGATCGGGGCTTCGGATTTCAGTTTAACTAAATAAAGTTTTAAATTCTGAAAATAAAGGTCTTTTTAGGTCATCTGACCTGTATAAATCTTAGATTTAAGCCAGTAAACCGTAGCTTACGTTGTGCGTGTGTCTGGTAAATGAATGACTGATCTTGGGGAGTATTCGTACAGTGTTGGGGTCGAGGTTGGGGCTTATGGTTCGACGAAGTCGCGTCCGTAATAAGCTTTCAACTATTTTTTAAAAATTTACTTCACCAAATTTATTTCTCAAATGCTTAACACATAATTGTAAACTAAATCGATTAACGTGTACGAATTAGTAATATATAACAATAAATAAAGGTTAGAAAATGAGTAAAGCTCGAGTAACTTTCGTGATCGTGATGCAATGATTTCTCACTTCATAATTAAAATACAGTCTCTCTTTTTCACTCCAGTCTTTGCTGATTCCAAATTTTACACCAGAAAGACGGCGATGAAAGCAACCTTGCCGCTGTGAGCTCGTACATACAGCTTCAGCGCTTCGATAAAAGTAAGCAGTCTGGATGGTTCTGTGGATGGAAGTGTCCTCCTGTTTGACGATGCGGCAACCGAAGCAGACCATTCGCCTGTTTGCGACCGGCTCGCACTCTGTGAGAAGCTGTTCCGGGGTTTCCTCCACCTCCTCACAGAACCGGCAACTGTACTCGTTTTTCAATTTTTATTCTCTCCAAGTACCTTCTCAACAGGCAGTGAGGGCGCGGAGGTTGTTCGCACTCAGTGTTATAAGGTTTTTTGATCTTCCTGGATGGGTGCGAGACCCTAGAAACATCTTCGATTGCCTTACCCCCTGGGGGGTTGCCATAAACTGATTTATAGGGTTCGCTCTTCTTTCCTCCTCCTTGTAGGTGTGCATCCCTGTACCCCAAAAGGGTTCAGGTCCTAAAAGCGGAGTTTGTGCTCCTACTTTTGCCAATTGGTCTGCTTTTTCGTTGCCTTCTATCCGAAGGGTAAATAACTCTCTTTAAATGGTATACACTTCTCGTATAAATGGATGATAAATGGATATAAATGGCATAAATGCAAATAAATGCCTATAAATACTATAAATGCCTATAAATAGGTACATGGAGTTAAATGGCATAAATTGTTTAAATGACTATAAATACTATAAGTGCCTATAAACACCTGTAAATGGATACTAAATGGCATAAATGGCATTCATGACCATAAATGCTTTCAAATGCATATAGATACTTATAAAAAGAAACAAATAGTCTAAATGGTTGTGAATGGCATAATAGCACAAAAAATTGTTAAAAATGAAAGTGAAGGTTTGAGAACAGGCAATGATCGGCAAGGACCAAGGTAACAACAAAATATTTTATAGACAGAAGCAAAGAGAATATTAATCACATTTATTTTATGTTAATATTGTGTACAATGGCCAAGTACCAGTGGTGAATGCCACAATTTGGAATTCTTTGTGACTGTTGGTGGCAAAGTGCTCTTGTAATACACAATATTGATGTAAACGTGCTTCGTACTCCTTTTTTGTCGTAGCACGTCTGTGCAACGCCCAGGCAGCCTATGCCTCGTAGTTTAGAACAAGTTGGAGGAAGCACAGCAGGTGCACGGGGGAGGATGTAGACCTGTTTCCCTGACAGATATTTAAAGGAGAGCACCTGATGAATGACATTTTACCCAAAGTACCTCTCCTTTGGGTCTGGTTCTTCAAAGACCACCCAATCTCCCACCCACAACTCTTCTCGCCTCTCCACAACATTCATAGGAATGTGTGTAGGTGTGCGCTGGACAGTTTCTTCGGATGTGGCTGGCCCCCTCACTCTTAGCAATCGGTCATTGTTGAGACCCTCGTGGCCTTCAGGCAGATTAAGTCTTGGATTAAGATAAAATGATTGTCGAATAGTTAAAAATTAGTATGATTCTTACACAGAATCCAGCGAATAGTGCTTTTTCGAAACAGGATTTCCATTTCTGTCTCTATAAATGGTGCCCCTTTTACCGCTAGTGCGAGTTTTTTCGTCAGGGGGCACGGCGCCCTTCCCTTTAGATAGAATAAATACCTATAAATGCTCATAAATGGATACAAATTGATGTAAATGGATATAAATGGCAGTAATGGCTTAAATGTCTACAAATGAACTTAAATGCCTATAAGTGCCCTTAAATGGATGTAAATGGCCGTAAATGGATATAAATGGTCTTAAATGCAAAAAATTTCATAAATGGATGTAATGAAATGTGTTGTATAATTTTTCCTAGTTATTTACCCCTCGCTTCTATCCCAGCGTGTCCTGGTATCCATTGAAGGGATAGTTTGAAGCTGATTGTTGGTGAGCTCAGCGCTTTGATGGCTGCTTGACATTCTCTTTCTTTCTATAGTTTCTGTCAAGGTTGAACTGGCACATCTTCCTATGGCGTTAATTTCAGCCTGGAATATGTCTGGATATTTTCCCATTGCTTCGGAGAATTTGCTTGACTAGCCCAAATACTCTGGCTCCGGTCGCCTGTTCAGTTCTTAACCCATCTGTATACCATTTTATGATAGTTTGCTGCAATGTGTCTGGTTACGCCACTGAGTTTTGGTAAATATATTTTAAAATATTGCTGTGACCGCAAATGGCACGAACGCATCTGATATCATTTCATCCATCACTTATATTATGGCGCACAGTCATAAATAACAAAATAAAAATAAATAAATTAGATGTACAGAGAATAAACGTAAACGTTTAATAATTTTGTTAATGCCTCGGTTAATGCTTGTTTGGTTCTAACAGATTTAGTTAATTTAAAAATATTATAAATTAAGAAACAATATACCTAATTTAATTTAAATAATAAAAAAAAATCTTTTTTATCAGTTGATTCCAAAAGGTTTTTATTGAACATTTCATCAATGCCAGTTCTAATGGTGAATATTCTTGAATAGACCCAATCAATGTGATAGATAAAAATCAGGAAAAATTTAATTAAAATTAAAGCAATAAAACGCGCTAAAAGAAAGGTTATGCTAATTAATTGTAAAAATAAATTTGCCGCAGAAAGGAAGAAATATACAGATAAAATTCGGGTCTTAAACTTTTTGAGCAAAAATGGATTCTTTTAAAAGAAATGTTAAAATAGAGTTACCAAACAACCGTGAGTTCAGTAAAATTAGAAGTAATGTAAAAAAGTAATAGTCTTTTACGAGGTCTTTTAAGAAAAAAGAAACAGTGAAAGTTTGTCAAGGATTTTTTTTATGAAAACCCTTAATATCAACAATGACCCAATAATCACAGAATTTAAAAACAGAAGTTCTCATGGTGTATTTGGAGATGAACACAAACGAGAAAAAATATCATTGGTGTTTCAAGAGTTAGGACTCATAGTCAAAGTTTTCTCACAATAAAAAGCCCAACAGACTATACATAGATTTAAAACTAACTATTTCCAAAATGTATGTACTTTATATGCGAGTTTATATGCCATTTTGCTATGAAAATAATTTCAAGGCAATTGTCATACATTTATATAGATTTTATTTGCAAAATATAACTTTCCTTTTTTAAATTCAAATTCCAATCGTTATGCAGTATCAGATGCAACAAAGCGTCATGATTTACCTAAAGCTAGATATAATATTCCTAAATCTGGAAGTCTCGGAAAAAAGTTTTTCATGTTGTATCAAGATCGAAATTCCTCATCTCCTCATCCACTGCCTGCTAGCTATGGTTTATAGGTCATCAATCCATCTTCTAGGTGGTCGTTTCACATTTCTTTTCGTTTCGTTACTCTTGGTGTTCAAGCCATCTGTGTTCAGCTTGTCTGGCCACATGGCCTGCCTAAAGCCACTTCCTTCTGTTCAGTTGGGCTTTGATGACTCCTAAGCAAAAAAAAAACAAACGACTACATGGTATTGTCTAAAATATGTTTGAGTTGGTGATTATTTACTTTAGTCATTTAAATTGCAATACGAGTTAGGGATAAGGAGACTAAAATCGTACCAAAACCAAGATCAAAACTGATTTTTTATGTTGAAACGTCTATTGTTACACTTTCACTACAATTACCATCTTTTCTCATTGTTGATGACGACGACTTTATGTTGTTATGCAAATTTG
>JAEQML010072104.1:0-15723 GCA_016904865.1 Pissodes strobi
AAATAGAAATAACTGAAGACCAAACGAAAGCTAGGTATAGGTCTAACAAAATTATCAAAATATACTTTTTTTACCAACTGTAGTAATATAAATTTAATATAATATAAAAGAATAAACAATGTTAAAGTCTAAAATGTATATATGTGCAACTACAATTGGTAAAATGGAAAATATTTATCCATAATGCATTGTCCATTAGTTGAAATTTTCATCCATTAACAAAATTTAATTAAAAAACCTGCTTACTTATATATTTTTACTTAACATATTTATAAATACTTATATAATAATTTTTATTTTATTAATTTGTAACATCTTGGCTATTGTAATTATTGGTAATGTGAAACACACAGTTATTGTACACCGTAGAAGACTGCGCCTTATGAGATTCTTGACTCACAACAATATTTTCCACAGATCTCATGGCTCCAATTATTCCGTGATGATGATCTACATCTATTTGTAGATATGGTTTAATCGATTCGCTATTTCCGTGTCCCGTGATTTTAGTTAATTGTTGTTCGGGAACTCCAGCTTTTGCCAAATTTGACACAGCCGTTGCTCTAGCAGAATGATTGGTAATTTTAACTTTCTTCGTGTCAATTCCAATTAATGATGCCGCTGATTTGAATTAGGAAAGGATGGTATTGTGTCCAACGGGACAATTTTTGTACCAACCTTTAGAATTTGCGTGTTCCCAGTTTGGATTAATGGTTAAAAATAAACGGTTTGTTTTTATTCCGTCACTCCGTTTGCTCAATAATTTTAAAAAAGTCTTACTGGACACCTGTTTGGATTGATTATGTTTGGTACTAACCATTTACTGTCTGCAAGTTTTTTCGATCCTCCTTGGGAAGATTTAGAAAAAACTGGATCATATTCAAGGCGCCCGGCCCGCCCTGTTGCTTTCCTTCATGATCCGTTTCTTCCACAAAATACTCTAAACATGCTGAAGCTCCTTCTCCACCTCTCCAAGCCAGTTCATAAGCAATAATGAAAAAAAAACTTTTTCTGCAATCCCTCTGGAGTGTTTTCATCCCCGAGTTCAATGATTTTTTTAAATTCTGCTAATGATAAAACTAATGCACTTGCCTTTCGTTTAGAGGGATCCTTTTGCAACTGTCGACATTTGGCGTTTTTTGCAGCTCTAGCATTCGCAAACTCCACGTCCGAAAAGGGATCAAATTTACGTTTATACTTTTCATAAAAATGTTCTTGTAACTGTTTGGCAGTAGAATTCCATAACACTTTGACGACACTCTCCTTGTAATCCTCTGAATTCTTCTTACGCATATTAAAACCATAATCTTCCAAAATCAGTGCCAACTCCTCCACTGGTATGTTTTCCCTATCGAATTCATAAGACTTCTCATAGCAAAAGTCAGTGAACTGTTTCCAAATACTTGCTTTAGATTTCTTAGTATTTACGGGTGTTAGGTGCTGAATTTCACTACGAATAACTTCGTTACTTTCCTGACCAAAACGAATCATCTTTTTCACGCTCACGCTATGCACTAACACACAAGATTTAGGTTAGGTTTGATTGGGTTACTACGGCAACGGAATACATACCTATCTAATCAAAATCATTCAAGGCTCGTGTCAAAGGCACAAACATAAAATTTAAAATAATATTATTTAAAACCAATTTGGTGTGAAATTTTTTTACCGAATACCACACGTGCTTAAATTATTCCAGGAAATTTTTTCTTGGCCACGAATATTTTAAGAAAATTATCCCTCGCCTGCGGCTCGGGATAATTTTGAAAAGAAAAAATTTCCGGAAATAAATTAAGTACTAGTGGTATTTCACTAGAGTGTTTTTTACTGGTAAAACGTCATAGCAACTGCTCCTTTCCTACTAACAAAACTACTACCTGCCCGTTAATTGAGTGGTTTTTTAGCGACAAAACTATGACAGGTCCATCAAAAAGGTGTTTGGAATAACTATTATTGTGAGTTTGACAAACGTCATTAAATAATAATTGTACATTTAATTTTGTTAACAAATAAATAAAGCTTCTGTTTGTTAATACGGTGCATTGTCTAGTTTTTCTCGTGAAATAGTCATGACGAATACCACTCGAGAAAAAATTGTGTAGACAAAATTATTGCTCAAGGTTTTATTCAAGTTTGTTGCTTTTCGGCAATTTCGCTCATGACATTTTTGATACCAAAAATATCATTCGCGAAATGGCCAAGCAACAAATTTTCATACCTTTCGAAAATTTTTCCGACAAAATTTTTTCTCTTGTGATATATATGAAAATTCTATTTAAAAAAAACTAATTTACATTGCGAATATTTTTTTGCAATTAATTAATAAGTTTGACTTATCACCTAAAGATATCGAGAAAATCAAATTATTATTGATTTTATTTAAATCCCATCTTTCTAAAATGAGAACATATTTTTTTACTCTAAATTTTTTTTCTCCTAGGTAATACCATAAGAAAATGTAAATTTGAAGAAAACGTTTGTTTTTTTTAAAGTATGGTTCCTATGAGGAACCCAAATTTTCATGGATTTTGGCTTCTATATAGAAATTTTGACAAATACATAACAACTTGCCTTATTCTGCAACTTTTGACCTAATTTGGTAAGTCATAACTCTAAATGTATTTAACGTACAGGCCTGGATATGTTTCCCAAGATTAAAAAGAAGAAATACTAAAATACCCGTTTTCGCGTTTTTTCAATACGAAATTTCTTTCCTCGGAAAAAAAATTGCAAAAAATACTAACACATTAAAAATATGCATGAGTAAAAATATTTACCTTTCATATATTCTCTACACCAGTAGTTATATAAAAAAAAATTGTGGTTGTAATTTTTCCCTTACTTTGGCTAATTATTGGCCCAGAATAGGTGTATTCTTCCCATAAATTTGGAATTATTTTTTCCAGAAAAAACTACTGCTATACAAAAAGAATTTAATTTGCTTTTTCTCATAGGAACCATACTTTTAAAAAGTTTCAAACATAACCTTCAAAAACAAGTATTTTTGGGTTATTCGAGAGGAAGTTTAGTTTCTGTTGATAAAAAAAAATTGTGTGTACTTAAGACCACACGATAGAAGTGAAAATTTCAACAAGCAGGGTCATCGTTTGTCAGAATTTCGATCCGAGTCTTCGTTGCAGAGATACGGGCGAAAAACGGTTTTCCCCCCAAAAATCCCCACATAAATTAGAGCGTATGGTCTAAAAACCAAAAAAATTTCAGCCCCGTACCTCCTCCCGTTCTCCCGAAATTAATTATTTAAAAGTTTTTCCTTCTCCCGCCTCCCCTGGCCAAACGGAGTCCCGTTTTCGTCCAGGATCTTCTTTTTCCCCGGCTACATCCCCTGAAATTTTCAGCCTTCTACCTATACGGGAAAGGTTTCCCCCCAAAATCCCCCCTTAAATTACAGCCCCGGTCCCCACGTATGATCTAATGTGGCCCCCATGGGGCGCACCTACCATAAAAATTTCGACCCCGTACCTCTTCCCGTTCTTCTGAAATTAATTAAGTTTTTCCTTCTCCCCCCTCCCCTGGCCAAACGGAGGGGTGTACGGTGTCCCGTTTTCGTCCAGGATCTTCTTTTTACCCCGGCTACATCCCCTGATTTTTTTTTATTTTATTTTCTTATCCAGTTTTCCTCGTGCGCTCCAAGAAAAATCTGGTGTCATTTCGGAAATCCGCAACCCCGGAAACGCCCATATCATAAATGAAGATATTCCCCTTTTTTTCGTTTTTTTTTCTTACCCAGAAAAAAATTTGAGGTCATATTGGGAGTCCCCGTTCCCGAAAACTCCCTTATACCGAATTTCAACTCTCCAGGGCATATCATTTAAAACTTACAATTTTTAAGGGAGGTGTTGGGGGGATAGAAATCATAAATTTGTTTTTTGGGATCATGACATGGCAACCCCTACCTATCGAATATGAACGCGATCGGAAAAAAGTATATTTTTCCCTCACTTTTGAAATCAAAACCCCCATATATAGCAAGTTTCCAAAAAAATTCTCCAATTTTGCCCAGCTCACGTTCTCTAACCCAATTTTACAAGGATATTCTATGCAATTTTATAACGATAAACAAAGGGAATATTTAAAACAATTATCCGCTCTTATATATTTTCAATCACACATTCTGCCCATTCCAACAAGATTTCTATACTTTATAACCGGCAGCCGGCAGACCATTAGGTTTATAATTATTGTTGTTGACGCTCATCTCATCAATTCCAACCCGCGGCGGACGAACGACATTCAATATATCAAAATAATAATAACGGTAAGCCGGTACCTAAATACGTCCACCGTGAAATCGGCCTCACACCGTAACGGCCGTGTACCCAGCGTTACCCGATCGCGAAATCATAATAATCAAATAAAGGGCTCCGAAAAATTATTTGTTTTAAAATACGCAATGAATGCAAAAGAGTAAGTAGACCGGCGGCCATTTGGCGACGGTGTACGATTTTTACCCATCCCCATTACCACTTTTGTTCAATTAAAAAAATAAAACCTGTAATTCACAATCAAGGTGAAACCATTGTATAAAAAAAGAACGTAGCTTCTTCTCAAGAGATGGCGTCACTTTATTTTTTAAGTTTTCTACAGTGGCTTTATACAGGACAGTGGCGACAATGTTTCGTCAACGCGCTGATTGGCTGCGCCATTTTGGAGCAAATTTAGTTTGTTTTCGTATGCGGCTGTGGATAAGTTCTTGTGATTTATAGCGATCTTATGCGTTTTCCTAGTAATTTTTTTGCTGATTATTAAAGCTGTGTGTATAGTTTTGGTATATCCAATTAGACATTAAAGTTATATTACGTTTTAACGTGTAGATTTGCTGCTTTCGTAGGTACCAAGGTAGGTAAATAAGTGGTATTTTAAAGTAAATTATCTATAAGATTTAGTCAAAAGTAGGCTTTCACATACCCTGCAGGCCTCCTACAGGCCCACCAATACATTATAATCCTAAATGTAGTGATTTAAAAAAAACGTGGGCATGTAAAGTTGAAGGGTGATTGTTTCACGAGTTTTTTTTTTGTCACACCAAAGAGTGTTGTTATATTCTACTCTTTGTATTTATATGAATGTAGTAGATTGCAGGTGCATGCCGTTTTTTATATACAAGGTTATATTAGGCTTTTCTTAACCAGTTGAATATTGTATTATTCTACTTTGAAACACTTAGTTACAGTATAAGTAAACAAGATTGTCAGTGTCATTAACTTTGTGATCACGATCACAGTCGAAATGTACTTTAGTCCCTTGGGATTAACCGATTAAATGAACCCTTTTAGTCCTGGGAGTAAAAAAAATACTTTAACATCTATATCATTCCATGTTTAACATCATATAGTTACTGTTATGTAGTTATTAGGGGCTGGTTGTAAAATATAGGCTTAAACTCGGCTTATTTGAACTACGACTGGTGGATGAACTCCTTTATACATTGCTGTCAAATTAGATCATTTTATCTGCAATGTATTTTAAATGGAATTCTTCAACCACCAGTCTTGGTTTAGCTGACTCGAGCTTAGTAGCATCGTACAACACAGTCTAAGTAACATGTTCGTCAAATGTCATTCCTCAATTTGCTTAATTAAGTGATGCGTACATTACAATATAGTAACGGATTATCTTTTCTTGCAGATTCATTTTGCACCAGGCATGTGGGAGGAATAAATATGAGATAAGAAGTTAAAGCCAAATGCTATCCCAACCACAGTTTCCATTGGCAAAACCAACGCGGAAAGAAAGGGTTCTACAAAGTGTAAATTTGACTTGAAATCTTCAGATTCCACAGTGAGGCGTTCTTACGAGCAAACTGAGAAGTCGAGAATGGATTGGATTTTTTACCACGCACATATTTTATTTTTTTGTAGAGATGGAAAATAGATAGTAGTTATCACTGAACCTTGTCATAATATGAGTCAAAAAATAATTAGTAGATATGTAGTATTTCAATAAAAAAAATAAATCATTGCACAAATATGCTAGTAAATCCTTGAAAAAACTATTTGTATTAAAAAATTTAATTCAAGAAACTACAGCTTTTTCCATGTTTAAGGTTCTTTATTAGCTTTTGTCAATAACCAGAGGCATATTTCTGTTTTGTATTGTTTTAAATATATTAGGTAATATATGTATTTTATTTTAGATTTTTTTTTATTGTTAGCGTTTAGCTTAAACCTTTATCGACAAGAAAGAAGAGATCGAAGTAAGTTAATCAAACAACGTTGAGTAAAATGAATATGTTTATTTTAGATGAAATACAGGTTTGTCAAATAGTGTACCTACTTGATTTCCCATTATTACATGAAATGAACTTCTGTTCGTAGTCAACATCCATAAAAATCATAATGAATTTTTCATTATTCAGAATCCATTCTTTGACAGCATCCTTATTAAATCTGATTTTTCCCTCTGGTCAAGGCTGAAAATTGAAATAAGCTTTTATATTCTTTGTGTTGATTATAAATAAATAAGATGTTTTTAACATGAACAAGTCTTAAATCTAGACATGATTTTATGGCATTGTCCATATACCTATTTGCTTTAAAGAAAAGTTTTCTTGCATCCACTGCTGTATATACTGGATACCTGCTTCGCCGCTTCATATGTATTGTGCCTCTCAGTCTCAAAACATTTTTTTGGGAAGGTAATTCAAATATGGACCTAAAAATTACATTTACTATTTATAACATCACCTTGCTGAAAGATACCACAAATCATGAAGAAAGTACTAAAATTTCATGCCGTGAACACAGACAACCATTCTGATTATCACATTAAAACGTTATTAATAATAAAAACAAATATTTATTTATATTTACGTACCAGCCTGTCACAATCTTGACTCATAACCCCACTTACATTGTCAATTCAGCTCATAAGTGTCTAATTTCGGTTGAGTTTCTGTCTCTTTCTGTACTACGCTCAAAAAGAGTCGGAAACATGTTCCTTGCCGCTTATACATGCGGGATTTTCAAATGCTAGTATAATACTTTCAATTATTTTGCTTGTTAATTTCGTGAAAATTATTAAAGTTTTATTAGCTAAGGGTCCGGTTAACATATTCCTACCAATATAATACCTCAGTCGCTTTATTTTGTTAGCTTCTTGCTAAAAAAATGCAAAAAACGTGAAACTTCCATATAACCTTTAAGAAAATTTGCTCCAAAATGGCGGCCCTGGTCTATTGTCGTCACTGTCCTGTATAAAGCCACTGTAAAGTTTTCCGCCTCGTAGTGCCATCTATTACAACTTATATGATTTAATATGCGAAGGAGAATGCAGTACATTTAAAACATATATTTAATACTACTATATGGTATGTCAAGCTTGTTTACTATAGATCTGCAGTTCGCCGAGGATGTACTTGTCGCACTCATTGCACTTGCTTGATGTGTACTTTGGTTAATTTGCGCATGAGCTAGCGAGGCAAATAGTATTTCACATATTAAAATCAATAAAATCATAAATATGGTATGTACGTTTTGAAATCCAAGTCAGTGTGAAACGCCATCATCATAAATTAGTATTTATGGTAACAATATAAATTAGGAAATTTATTTGTCGTATAACTTTAATGATATTCCAAAAATGAATAGATGCTTGTGGTGGATAGAAATAATTGAAAAACAACATATGATTACAAAACAATATGAACCTTAGTATTCAAACGGGATGTAACTGCAGATATTCATTTATATATTTTTGGGTTAAGAGGTAAATAAAACATGATATTATCACACTTCTAATTTTATTGCCCCTTAAATAAAATAGTGTATTTTTGTCTTATATTATAGGTATTCTTATTTAGACGCCATTTGTTTGGCTTCATGGAAAAATCTCAAATTTCTGTACAAATCCATAATTAATTTACATAATTGTATTGTATGATTGGCATCTTCACTACAAGTTCACACCGGCAAATTGTCCAAGTTTGAAATAACAATAAACAAAGTAAGTATAGGCATTTGAGTAAAGTACAAAGCAAACAGTAAACACCAAAATGAACGACTGTAAACGGCAACAAATAACAAAAACTTCGAAATAACAATAAACAAAGTAAGTATAGCGATTTGAGTAAAGTACAAAGCAAACAGTAAACACCAAAATGGACTACTCACAATGACTTTAATACTGTAAACGGCATATATTTATTAAATATATGGTAAACGGCAATAAACAACAAAACGGCAAACGAGCTGACCATTCAGCGCTCTATACGACCACGCACACGTGGAGGCGATCGATAATCGAAAGAGCAACGCTTATTGGTTGAAATAATTGACTTACGCTCAACGCTGAAAGTACACATCGATCATTCTATCTCGTTTTGATTTCGGACAAATTTTGGCTCGACTCACGATATAGTAGTATTAAATATATGATTTAAAATATCCTACTATTTCTTTTTATACAATGGTTTTATAAGCAAAACGTCGAAAGTTTCGAACCCATTCGAAATAATTGAAGCTTTTTGAGCATTAAAAGTCGCGGTCTTTTAAAAAGGAATCGGTCATTTCGTAAAAAAATGGTAATTACTCAATTGGCTTAAAAAAATCATTTTTAAATACAGTTTTTCCGAATTTACAAGATAACGGTTGGTCTGACATGAAAGTTGCATCAGACAAGAATTGTAGATATGGTAATTTTACACATTTTTGACATACTGATTTGCTTTATGTCTAACCGTTTGTGAGAAAATAGTATATTGTGTAACTAGGAGGAAAAGCAAAACATTCCTGGACAACTGTGGTAGTCGCTGGACGAGGCGCAGCCGAGGCCAGCAACACAGGAGTCCAGGAATGTGCTTTTCCTACGAGTTGCACATACTATTTTTATCATCGAAATTAATTAGTATACGTACTTATAAAAATAGAGCCAAATATTACTCTAAATAAAAACGGTGTTTTAAATTTTAACTCAACATAATATCAAGTTTTGAATCGAGCGAGCTCGAAGTTTATTACGTAGCTACGGGAACTACAGCTAAATGTTACTTTTGATAGACGTCAGATATGACAAACAAGGCGTTTGAATAGGACTGAAATGTTACATTCCCGGCCTAGGACGGGAATGTTATATTCCCGGACAGTTATTTTCTATTCTTGTACAGTTATTGCATGTTGCCAAGCAACGAATACAATATACTGGAATCATGACTTTTGCGGTGAGAAAACACATCGGAAAGGTGTCGTTTTTCGTCCGATCGGATAAAAACGACTATGAATCCAATTTTGGGAATGAAAATGTATTTTTCTGAAATTTTCTGGTAATCGCTGATCTGAAATGAAAAGTTTGCACAAGCAAAACGTAGATCATCTAAAATGGTAACTCTTTTCTTTAATAAGTTTCGATGTGGCGCTATTAGTTTCGGAAATACTGCACTTTATTAATTTTGTTAAAGGTCCTGTATCGTACCATATGTTCGAAAGTTAAGAAGAACCTGTAACTTCCTTGACATCAACTGATAGATTTTCGAAATCTACGTAAAATTTCGAGTCTCTTATGTAGGTTACATGCGTTTCGCATGAAAATGACCGGAAACGTCGGATTTAGCGTTTTCTCAGCTTAAATATGCGAAATAACGCATTTCCACGTTTTATAAGCAAGACTCGAAAAACCTATACGAAAGATTTCAAGATATTTACGCATAACTAGTATACCTTTATAAATGTACGTGAAATGTCTCGGTCTTTTAAAAAGGGATCGGTCATTTCGTGAAAAATAAATGGTAATTACTCAATTGGATTCAAAAATTATTTTTAAATACTGTTTTTCCGAATATACAAGAGAACGGTTGATCCGACATGAAAAGTGTATCAGACAAGAATTGCAGATCGGGTAATTTTCCACATTTTTGGTATATACTTATTTGCTTTTTCTCTTAACGTTTGTGAGAAAAACGACATGAATCCAATTTTGGGAATAAAAATGTATTTTTCTGAAATTTTCGGGTAATCGCTGATCTGAAATGAAAAGTTTGCACAAGCAAAACGTAGATCATCTAAAAAGTTATCTTTTTTCTTTAACAAGTTTCGATGTGGGGCTAATAGTTTCGGAAATACTGCACTTTATTAATTTTGTTAAATGTCCTGCATCGTATCATATGCTCGAAGGTTTTATAAGCAAGACGTCGAAAGTTTCGAACCTATACGAAAGATTTCAAGTTATTTGGCATTACTACGTATACTTTACGTAAAATGTCGAGATCTTTTGAAAAGGGTTCGGTCAATTCGTGAAAAAATGGTAATTACTAAATTTCATTCAAAAATCATTTTTGAATACAGGTTTTCCGAATTTACAAGAGAACGGTTGATCTGACATGAAAAGTGTTGTAACAATCATTTGGATATGCTCGTTCCAATGTCAGTAATTTTGAATTTTCTATAACAATTTGCGGTTAAATATCCAAAAACAATTAATTTATTTTCTTACATTCGCAAACTTCAATATAATCTTGCACACCATTGAAATTATTTTTAATGTAATTGATTTCTCTACGCGACTGGACTGGATGCATACAAGTATAAATGGTTGCCGATATCTTGAATTTAATGTGCATCTATTAATTTTACACTATACTGCACGCCTTTCTCTAGTTTGTGACATAACAGGTGCTTTGTTTTGACAGTTACCTAATTTAGAATGTTTTATGAAGGAGATTTGATCGATTTTTTCACGGAATTTTCTAATTAGGAAGTTAATTCATGTTTACTTAGTTGGCGGTATTTGAATTGACCTCGTATCTACTATCTACTCGGGTATTGTAGGTTGATCTCGTGTCATAAGTTTTTATGAGTCTTGGTCTTGGTGAATAAAACCGATGGTTGCTGAAGCAGGAGTCCCTGTTCGATAGACCTTCTGGCCCAAAAGGTGTAAAGGCGGTGACGGGGGCGTCAATAGTTATTTTCCTAACAAGTGCGCAAAGTGATACTTTTCCGCACGCGACTGATGTTGACCGAACGACGCCAAGCGGAGTTCGGTCAATCAGTCGAGTGCGGAGAAGTCACTTTGCGCAAGTGTTAGGAACAATATTTTTTCTACGAGGGCGGTCCAAACAAGCACAGAATAATAATGACCCGTATTTAAATAAAATAAAAAGTATGTGTCAGTTATACCTACTGTTGCTTTACATGACTATTATTGTTGACCTGACATGACTTAAGAAGATATGGATTTTGGTTTAAGTTGTAATATCGCGAATTACGGAAGCTTTGAGAGAAAAGGGAATGATTAAGAGTTAAAACGGTTTTCTTATGTTGCATAAATAATTCGATCAATCACATTTTTCTTCCACGTGCCAGGATACATTCTGGTAAATCTTGGGGTCATTAGAACTATCCATTTTCTTAAGGCTTTCTAGCGAAGCTGAGGATTATGTTTTTTGGGATACTTCGTTTTACACCTAGATTTGTTTAAAATCTGTCAATCTGACAATTATAAGTATTGTTGCTTGACATAATTTTGTACTACTATACCGAGGATTTCAAAATATATGGCTTTTGGTGTAAGTTACAATATCGCGAATTACTAAAACTTTTAAGGAAAAGAGTATAATTATGACTTAAAACGGTTTCTTATATTGCATAAAAAGTCCAAAAGTGTAAAGTTTCTAAAAATATATGAACATTTTCTTGTCTCTGGTGATTTTAGAGAATTTTACTTTCCCGCATAGCGTGCGGGAAACTACTACTTTGCACACTGAGTATCGTGCGCAAAGTAGCTACTTTGCACACGCTCGTAGAAAAAATGTTCTTTTAATTTCCCTGGAAATTGATAGCAGCTAGGCTGGATTGTAATAATTTTTGACTCCATGGCATTTTAGTATGGATTAGCCGACACTGAAGGATGAGCCGACCAACAGGTAATTATTTGAGTGATGAAGAGTTTTTTTAGCAGCACGAGGACGCCATTTTGATACGTCTAATGTTCGTTTTATTTTACTTCAGACTCTTAATTCTACTTTGAAATTTACTCTTAACTCTACCTACTTAACTTTGCTCTAATTGTAACTCCAACTTTGATGGGATCCTGAATTTGAACTGGTTCGAGTGATAGCACTAAATTTCAATTCATATGGGCAAATGAGGAGACTATAGGAGAGGATCGGGAGATTCCAGGACGCAGTTCCATTCCAATCGTAGCCTGGTGGGTGCAATGTAATTGTTGATTAGGAAGTGCCCAGACAGCACACCACATCTCAAAGACGTCGTGTTTATGTCCATATTATGCCTGAACGTCTGAAGACCTAAACACGACATCTTTAATACATCTTTCAGAAGACGTCTTAAAGTTGATTCAGATTGACGTCTTTAAGACGTTTCATTTAAAGCCTCACGAGCACTTTGTGTTTGTCGATTCTTGACCTTCAACAAACTAAATGGAACGACAACAGTAAAGGTCTACAGTGTTGCCGTTTATAGGTATTTTATCCGAAATTTGGGTATTTTAGTAATGTTTGTAGGTGTATTGCAATTATTAGTGACATATGGCAATTAAAATATCATAAAATCTGTTTCAGTAGAAATTTAGTGCATATGAAAATTATACATAAAACAAATAAATAAATTTTTTAATCGTACGCATTTTTTATTCGTACGCATTTCTATTTATAATCGTACGTATTTTATATTTCATTTTCAATTTATGCAATAATTTTTCATAAAATCGCTACATTTTTTTAGTAGGTTCCTCTTTTTTAAACTAGTTTGATCACTTTTTGCGAGTAAAAGTTGTTATTTTGTCATTAATCAGGAGTCTTTAGGTTTTTCATGTGGCAACACTGGTTCTGTGTTGCAGGTTGGAGCGGCCATTTTCCCATTTTAAAGCGTCACCGGCACCGGCTGCTCAGCGTAAGCTGTTGTTCGTTCTCGCAAAAATTTGATTTCGGCTTGTGAACTATAATAAATCTCTGATAGTTTGTATTACTTTGTGGTTTGTATCGTTACGTTTATCGTGCTGAAAGTGTCGAAACGGAGGTCGAAAGTCGAAACGTAGAGGCCGTTGAGCAGTCAGGACCTGGAAAATCCATTAAAGAAGCTGAGGTTGCCATTCAGGAGTGGCTAAGGAGGGCCTCAGATCGCAGAAGAACCAATTAAAATCACATTAAACATGTAACATTTAGCTTATTGATAATAACAGATAATTATATATTTTTCTAAAAATCATCTTTTTAATTTATGGAATTTTTTTTTAAAATGAGTTCGTCTTTAAGATGTCATATTAAATACGTCTTTAAGATGTCATATAACTACGTCTTTACGACGTTGTTTTTTTGTAACATTCTGCAACATTCATTCGTCTTAAGCCGACGCAAGGCGTAAACAGAACATCTCTAAGATGTCTCGAATATCTGAACATGGCATCTTTAAAGCAGCCCGCACATTACCCCGGAACGGAATGGAACGGAATGGCATGGAAATTCTTAATCTCCGCACATTAGCGCGGAAGTCTGCGGCAAAGATTTGTATATGAGTGGTTTATTTTTAGGCTAGCTTGATAACTTTGTGTAAGTGATCCTTTTTACCTTTTAGAAATGTTTGCTCAATTCCTCATTATTTCATCTTTTTAAACAGAAAAACCAACATTTCAAAATTTAATTTTAAGTATCTTTACCGTATCTCATAGGTTTATCTTACCGTTATGGGATCTCATACATTTATCGTACCTTTATTATATCATTGATTAACCCTGTACATTTATCTTATGGTACAGTTACCTTACAGTATCTCAAAACGAGATTATCTATCTTTAACTTTAAGCCTCGTATCTTGGATTTTGATCTTATCAATCAAATTTTGTACATTTATCTTATTGTAAATTTATCTTACCGTATATCAAAACGATATCATCTATCTTTAACTTTAAGCTTCGTAACTTGGATTACTCAATCAAAATAATTATCTGTAGTGAGTACTATGTATTATATAGATTGAATACTCATGCATGTACATACTCAGTATTAATCTTGGAATTTCCATTTGTAAATTTTTGTAAACTATTATTTCTTAATTATCTTTACTCTGGTTATTACATAACAAGTAGTGATATTATTTGGCTATATTTAAATGTTTCAAGGGTAAGCCTTAAATTTAATATCAATTGAATTTCTCTCAGATACGTCTGATAGATTTTACAATAATTATATCCCGATTTTGACGGATTCTCTAAATATCATAGGTAATCGAAGTTCTTGTTAAGTATTGCTTATTTTATCTTACCTATACAGATTGTAAATTGGTAAAACATGAAATATTCTTGACTTATTAACGGGCTGATTTGAACTTATGGGCTATTTGCTTATCAGGACCATTAATTTTAATTAGGGTCGTATGGAAAATTTCATATACATAACTATCTCATTATATTGTAATCTAGGATCAGTTCTTGTTAAGTATTGTTTATTCTATCTTACCTATACCGAATGTAATTGGTAGTTGGAATTCAAATGTAAATTATGAAAAAGATACTCAGTAGAGTCAAAGATTATTATTAAAATTTGTGAGGGAAAGCATATCTTTTATTTCTTGCGTTTACTTTCCTTACATTGGTGTCTTATTATGGATAATGTAATGTGACAATTTGGCTTATCTTTTCTTATCTTTCGGTCTACTTTAAATCTGGCGCCCATCACACTTAATTGAATTTTCAGAATTCGAACCCACACCCCTAGTGCCATCGCAATAAGACGTATCTGAGCAGCGACAGAGTAACTCAAGGAACGTTTAACTCTTACTTTTATTTATCCAAATAAATTCAATTAAACTCAAAACAACAATTTTAAAATTAAAAAATAAAAGCGAAGGGGGAAATGTTATAGTGTATCAGACAAGAATTGTATATATGGTAATTTTACACATTTGTGGCATACACTTGTTTGCTTTATGTCTAACCGTTTGTGAGAAAGACGACTATGACAATTTTGGGAATATAAATGTACTTTTCTTAAATTTTCGAGTAATCGCTGGTCTGAAATGAAAAGTTTGCACAAGCAAAACGTAGATCATCTATAAAGTTAACTTTTTTCTTGAATAAGTTTTATGTGGCGCTAATAGTTTCGGAAATATTGCAATTTATTAATTTTGTATCGTACAATATGTTCGACGGTTAAGAAAAACCTGTAACTTTCTTGACATCAACTGATAGACTTTCCAAAACCACGTAAAATTTTGAGTCTCTGATGCAGGTTACATGCGTTTCGCATAAGAATTACCGGGAACGTCGAAATTAGCAAATAACGCATTTCCACGTTTTATAAGCAAGACGTCAAATGTTTCGAACCCATTCGAAAGAATTCAAGCTATTTCCGCATAACTACGTATACCTTTATAAATTTACGTGAAACGTCTAGATCTTTTAAAAAGGGTTCGGTCACTTCGTGAAAATAATGGTAATTACTCAATTGGATTCAAAAATCACTTTAAAAAATAGTTTTTCCGAATTTAAAAGAGAACGGTTGATCTGACATGAAAAGTGTATCAGATAGAAATTGTATATCTGGTAATTTTACACATTTTGCCTTATACTTATTTGCTTTATAGAGCTTTATTATTATCAGAAGAAATAATTTCTCATTGACAAAGCAATACATGACATGAATACATTTAAATATAACAAAATACAATTACAATTAATTCACAATATGTCAACAGTTAAAATCCATTAATCTAAATCACATAAAAAACAAAATTAGTGGTAAATAATAAACCTACACTT
>JAEQML010072107.1:0-15722 GCA_016904865.1 Pissodes strobi
AATTTACATAAAGCAAGTCACGTAATGAAGCATAGATACATAGCATAACATAGTTACAATGCCCTATAATTTGTACATAAAGCTAGCATAGATATACATAACGTGCCTATATACATTTAAAGTAAGCCTTGAGTAAGAAAAACTTAAGATATGGTAAGTAAATATAAGAAACATAGAATAAACTAAGTATATGGGAAAATGTATATGTAAGCGATACCAAGAAGTGTATAGAACAGCAGTAAGAAATTGTAAAAATGTATATATAACCTCACCTTGAGAACATGCCGCATGGATCACAATCCAGGACCAGTCAGGAGCCATTGGAAAGCACCAATCGAGTCCATACAGGACTTAGCCATTCGAACAATCACTAGCAGAAGTATCCCCATTCTTCGACTAGGGATTCCTAGAAGATAGAAAAGTATAAGAAATTATAATATATGGACGAAATACCTGCAGCAGTAGACAACCAATTAGATAATTTAATAAATAATTAAAACATATATATAACACACCTTAGGAGTTTATTCCAGATCAAATCTTGCCAATATTGCCAAAAATCTAGTGCCTATGCCTATGTCGAATTTCAGTAGCACAAGTCGACTAAAAAGAGGCACATTTGTCAGTATAATTATCACCATTCACGATACTTATATTTGATTGTATTATTTAGCTCATCGAATGCCAACACACGGAAAAGCAAGAAGATCAAGTCGACGCCATTTTACCACGCCTTTTCATTAATTACGTTAATTTACATTATATTTACTGTAATAATAGAAATGTAATTTGAATATCATTATTATAAAGTGACACGAGATTGCATTGCAAGGCGATAAGTTGAGAAAATTCATAATGACATTATGATGTGTTGCAAAGATATTTTATTGCTTTAAACAAAGCTAACATGTTGAATTAGGTCAGCAAGTTTTGAATAGGTCAAGAAATATAATTGAGTCAATAAACTGTTATAATGCTGTTAGCAAATATTATATATGTAGACTCGACAGCCTATATACTATATAGTTTTGATAAATTTGTAAATAATAGATTTAAAAATAAGAAGTAAAGAACAATGGTTAAATAGAATATAGACAGGACCGGCGTTTGAATTTTATTCTAAAAAGAAATAAGTTTAACATACCGTAATATTGTTAATATAGGATAGGTAATTTATTTTTAGACAGAGCCGCAATAAGTTGATTTTTAATGCCGAATCTTTATAGATATACCCCATTAACAGACATTTTCCCAAAAAACTAGCAGCTATAACGACAATGAATTAATGTCACCTCTGTTGGGATGGACGCATCTTAAGAGGAGATATTATATAAGAGGCAATTTATTGTCCAGAGATATAAAACTGTAGTTTTAAAAATAAATGGTATTATAAGGCAGTATAAAAAGAAAAGCCATGTTCTCAAAACGGATAGGTTTTTACTAGATATAAGGTATAATAAATCAATAAGCTTAAATAAATCAAATCAAGAGAGTTTTTAGCATATATAATTAGTAATAAGTTAAAGACAGAACCGTATTTAAATAATACGTTGGTCACGTAGTTGCTTTATTAACACAAACGTAAAACGTTACTGGCCATAGAAGCAAATACATTTTGAAATAATACATCTCTAGTAAACAGTCGGGTTTATCAAATTATGATCTTGTTAATAAGACTACAAAAAACGTCACAAATAAGAAAACATAGGATAAGATTATAAAATTGTTAGTATAACTTGTAAAACTATTTTTCTTTTGTTACATGTACCTATAACTAGCATAAAGAGCGAGGCAAACCACACAAGAACTCACTACATGAAATGGAAATTGGTGGATCTAAGCCAGAACAAGTCCATTGACGAAATATATATCAAATTATAATAAATTTAGGTGCAATACAGTATGTCTTCTCGAATTGAGGTCGGTTTTTCTCTTTTAAAGCAAATAAGTCAGGTTAAAACGTTGGGGACCAACGTTATCAAGGAGGGGGAATGTGTGAACTAATTAAAATCATTAATTAAATATCACCTTGTCGTAAGTTTGAACTTGAACTTGAAAAATGTTATATAAACATTCATTGTTAATTATAAACAACTTGAGCGGTCGACGGGAGCGACTTTAATCCTTAATGATGCAGCCATCAGCATTTTGTAACATATAAATAAGCAGGCAAACGACAAGTTAATGAGGCTTTCGGGTCTCTCAAACCGCTTAGTCTAGTTGCGGGGCAGTACACAGGTACGTCCACTTCTAGCTGTTCTATCCCACAACCCCCATAACTGAGAACACTTATGCACAGGTATAAGGTTGTCAGGTCCTTACCTAACCTGGATGAAGGTATGCACAGGTATACGGCATTCGGGGGCTACTAAAAGTATAGAGAGAGTCGAATTTATGAAGTATCAGAACTTCCAGTAAAGGAATAGTTTTTGGGGAGTTTTAAAAAGTAGTGAAAGTGCCTTAGCAATTCGTGATAAACTTAAAAGACTTACCTTATAAATATTAGAACAAATACCTAAATAAAAGACAACTCCGCTCACATAAACTTTATTAATATAGTGACGTCGCTTGCTAGACAAACTTTGAACTAAGCCTCCCTCGAGAAGACATGCATTTCATATTAATTGGGTATAGTGTAAACTCTTAATTCATCTATAACATTAAACACGCCTTTATTAGTATACAGTCTAAACGTTGTTAAGTTTGTTTGTAAAAAAACTTATTACTGTTTTTATCGATGTGTCTCCTTTATTATCTCTTCTCAACTTGACGTAGTGCGTTCCTAAATCTGAGTTACTCTCCTACACGCTAAGTAAGGCGTGGCGTCACAGATGAAAAATACCATTCGTGACAATATTCAAGAAGTAAAAAAAGCAAAGATACTGAAATTATTATAACAAAAAATAAAACTAAAATAAAACTTTTATTTTTCGATTTTTTCTTTCAAGAAAACGCATCAAAAACGTAATGTTTGCAAGTCAATATGCAATGTCCACACTTTTGTACTTGCGAGAACCGTACTAAAGCGTGAACAAAGACATTGAAACACAATCTATATAATACAAGATATAAATTGAACAAGTGAACGGGTAAGCAATTATTTATGTTATATAAGTTTAAATTGTGGATTTTTTCCTCTTTTCTAATATATTATAAATACATTTTTAAAACATTAATTTAAATAATTAATTTCAAATATTTTGAATAGCAGTAAAAACTAGCCACTATAATTAAAAACAAATCTAAGAACTTCATTAAATTAAGAACTTTACATTTTGAGCCAGACTTTGCTTTGGTTCCTGTATCTGTGTGTATCTTAATGTGAAACTATTGTAGGGTTACTGCCAATTCCTTTGGATACATTAGGTTCATCACAATTGTATTTAACAACCAAAGATTCTATATTTTGTAATAAGAATTATTGATTATTAACCTCTTCGGTTAATTAATTATAAATTGATTTATTTGCTTTTTGTCAATAAGTTTAGTGGACTCCGAGTTGCAGCATTTATTCTTATTAATTAGTTATACATACGGTTAGTATTACATAATATGTATCATCCCTTTTCTTATGATGCCCTCTAACACTTTGGCTGTATTTATGTTGGTGGATGGTCTGTTGATTATGACAATTTTCAAACTAAAATAAGATATTGTGTTATTAGTTTGGGTAACTTTGCTTAGTTATATTACAATAATTATGTTTTTTGCAGTTCTGTATTTAGGAACTGAGTTAATAACCTACCTTTGATCCTCGTTAGATCCGTGAAATTCATATACTACTTTGGGTTTGAATATTTCCCTTGTAATCTCGGGTTGATATGGTTTTAATTTGTGGGGGTCACAGATTTGCTTTGAGATACTGCTGTTGCTTTCTTGTTTACCTGTTAATTCGAGAATAATTGTTAGTTATTACATTTTTTTTCTCTTCAATATTAAAAACTAGTACCTGTTGCTTATTTTCTTCTAAGACTTGTTGATCTCTGCATAAATTACTCATTGTTGTTTCTTCTTATAGGGATTTAGGGCGTATCCCTCACATATCACATCGTGGTTTTTCCCATATTTTTCTTTAATTTTAGTGTAAATGATACATTTCTAAAGGCCTGCTCAGAGATAAATGGGAATGAAGCAATAGATTATCGTTACATAACAACTAACAACAATTTAATTTGGGTTTAAATTTAGAAATTTCCTATCATAATACCGTATAAAAACGGAAATTGGTGGTGATCATCATAAGTCTTATGCAAATGTATTTTTGAAGAACACATGCCATACCTTGGCATTTTACCTTTCGTAATTTCAAACATAAATGTTCCATTTTTCGAATCTGAAATTATGAGAATATTAAGATTTTTAATTTTCGTTTGATACAACTCACTAGAGCTGCATGTACCAGCCATTTCCATTTCCATTTTTTTTTCTTTTTTTTTATGGCTGTGGCACACACACTAAAGGGAGATCCTATGGCGCTCGACGAGCGGTGTGTGTGCGAAGATGTTGATTGACACGGTTCTGCCTTTATTTTGGTAGTTATATAAAAATATATTTTTCTTTAATTTTCATTCAATAGTCAATGTTGGATAAAACAATATTAACTAGTGTAAATGATACATTTCTAAAGGCCTGCTCAGAGATAAATTGAAATAAAGCAATATATTATCGTTACATAACAACTAACAACAATTCAATTTTTTTAAGAGCAACAACAGGTCAGAAAGTGCATAGGTGTATACAGGGACTTAAAAATAGGAAGTCAGTGGAAGAAGACGACGTACCGGTCTCTATTTTAAAGAAAGTAGGAGAATTAAGTTCAGAACCATTGGCCCATGTTGTAAACCGTTGCTTTCAGACTGGTGTTTTTCCCTCTAAGTTAAAAATTGCTCATGTGAAGGCAGTTTACAAGAATAAAGGCGAGGTTGATAACCTCAAAAACTACCATCCAGTGTTCATTCTTTCGAATGTGAGTATGGTGTTTGAAAGACTCTTACATGCGAGGCTTGTCGAATTTCTGGATGGGAACGCTGTGATTGTTGACCATCAGTTTGGCTTCAGAAAATATAGGTCAACAATAAAGGCTTTTTACTTAGCATTGAAAAAAGTACTTGACTCGCTGAACCAGAATAAAAACACTGTTACTGTTTGTTTGGATCTGTCCAAAGCATTTGACAGCATAGATCACGGTGTTCTCATTGGAAAACTGGATCCTTATGTTATTAGGGGAGTGGCACAAAATCTTATGACATCCTATCTGCACAACAGATTGCAACGTGTGGTGGAAAGGAATGAAGTGGGCATAGGCGTAAGGTCAGATTTGGAAATGGTCAAAAGAGGTGTACCTCAGGGGTCAATTATAGGTCCTCTTCTGTATATACTGTATACAAACGAATTGCCAAAAGCAGTCAAAGAGCAGGTAATAATGTATGCTGATGGTACCCCACTTACCACCAGCGAAGCTGCAGAGGGTGATATTGAGCGGCATCTTGGAGCCTGTATTGAGTAGTGGTTCAGGGTCAACAATCTATTGTTGAAGGTGAACAAGACGCAACTAATTAAATAATCGACAAGATAAACTATTCCTATACTTTACAATGTGGGGAATGTAGCCTTTAGGACCACAACCAGCGTATTATTTTTGGGTATGGTGATAGATCAGCGTTTGGACTAGAAAAGTCATATTGAGAAGTTGTCTGTGGAAATTTCAAGATACTGCTATGCAGTTAGAATTTTAGTATATTAAGTCGGGGTAGAGATAGCTTGGAATGTGTATCATGTACATATAATGTCAAGGGTAAGATATGGCATTATTTTATGGGAGATTTCAGTGTATGTAGGGAGAGTGCAGATACTGCAAAAGGGGTGCTTGAAAATAATATTTGGGATGGATCAGAGGGATAGCTGGAGGCTAGTCTTTAGAGATAAAAAACTAATGAGAGTTGTAAACATGTATATCTTCTGGTCAATAAAATTTGTTTTGTAAGAATAAATCATTATTTATTAATAATATAAAGACGCCATACATATAATACTAGAATAAAAGACAATTTTTGGGTGGAAAATACAAAATACACCAAGTACAAAAGAATGTACACTGCAGTATCCTCAAAATATGGAATAAAGTACCTATTGATGTCAGGAGTTTGCCACATATTATTTTTCTGAAAAGGGTGAAACAGTTTTTACTAGAAAATCCTTTTTATTGTGTGAGAGAGTATTTCGATTCGATTGTGAGGGTTTGAAACCTGTTTGTAATTGTAAGTGTATTTATTTTTTAAATTGATATTTGTTTTAAATCGTGATTTTAATGGTAAGAGTAATGATTTTGAATTGTGTGACACGTTCGGCACCTCTAAATGAGGTATAATAGTATATTTACTTTGTACGGTTATATAGGAACAAATAAATGATTCTTATTATTAATATTATTATTATTATAGATAGTTCAACAACTAAATTACAGAGAAATAAATTTGTATTTCACCCAAATTTCATTTAAAAAAGATAAGAGAACGCTTTCGGCGTAGTGGATTTAGAGGTTATATTGTAGTTCCATCTTCTTACCTACAGTTGGGGACTGTGATATTTGGGATTTCTACTTCATATTTATCTTTTCAGGTGGCATGATATAACTTTTGTAATATTCGATTGGTAGGTATTTTCCCATAATTGGTACTGTCGATTTGTATTTTTAAAGGTTTATTATTTCGTTTAGGAATATTTCCTATTATTTATTAAAGAATTTAATTTTAACTCATTAGTTGTTGCTTCCGCAGTCGTTTTACAACGCTCAGTTATCTTAGAAGTATTCCTCGTATCGACTATTTCTTCATTTCGACCAGTTTTCTCGGCCCTACCTCTTTTTTTCTGATTCCGTGGAAGTGGCAAAGGCAAACTGATAAAAACCGATGATCTCGTTCTTCTAGAAATACCCACTGGGAAGAGAAGAAGTGTTTTGCGGTAGTGCAGTCCTAGGTGACTCAACCTTTTTGTATTGTGTTTGATACTACCATTCTAGGCGATCTGTGATTGAGTCCCTAATTAGTGTCTGACACAACCAAGTTATTGTGATATTCGTACTGCACGAGAGGCTTTCCGCGTTCACCTTAGAAAACCGTGGCAGTTGATCCTCCAGGCAACCCTCCAAGTGAGGGTTTTACTACCGAGTCCCATTGCAAGTGTCACTACCGGGGCCGGAAGCCAGTACCGGGTTTTTGCTGCGGGTGCCTGGAGCCGTTACAGGGTTTCGCCTTTGAGTCGAGACGTCCCACGTCCGCCTTAGTGTTAAAGCACTTTTACCTCGACTGCTGAGCTTGCAGCCTTTTCAGCAGCAGACCTTCAACTCGATCTAACTCGGATCTAACGGGGTATCGTTGACTTTGATTTCATTTCTTTTTCTTGTCGGTTGATAAGATAGTTCTTAATATTCATATATAAATTTAGCATTGTCGGCCAAGCTTTAAGATAGTTTTCGTTAATTTTATTTATTCATTTATTTATCTTGTCGATTAATATAATTATTGTGTCTTCTTATTAATTGATAATATTATTATTGCTACATTTATAATTGGTGCAGCTGCTAGTTCATGCATACATATTGTAATAATGTTAGGTAAACCAAAGTGATCAGTTCGGATATTAGTGTTTAGAGTTTCTAGGTGTAAGGCATACAGTACCGAGTGTACCAATAGAATTGGTCTCAGTACAATCTTCATATTGTACCATCACCTTTAATTACTTAATAGTGTTTTTGTGGTCATTCCTTTGTATTTTTTTTAATTTCACTGTAAGATTGTTGCTGTTTTAAATTAAAAAAAAAACCTAGAAGCTAATAGATCGAACCGTAAATTAAGATTGTGTTTTCTTGTTTAATAAAACATTCCTAACAACCCCGTACAACACCAGCCGATTTTTTTTAGCTGGTAGAACAGGTGGCGCTCACGAACTCCACTCCTGGAGCCGGATATTGCATACACGACTCTCCGGTGTTAGGTTTGTTTTAATTAAAATCCTTTCCTTTTTAACATTAATAAGAAAATCGTGTTGCAACAGAATAGAGACATAGAGACCAATGCACACCATAAAGTTGTCTTTAAATGAAGTATACTCATAAACTTCTTGGCGTTCAATAAACACTTTATAGTAGGTTACATCTTTGGTGCTTAAAAATGTATAACTATAATGCAGATTTGCCTGTGGTTTCATTGAATGCAAAAAAATATCCTATTTTTAATTAGGAACTTACATTCAATGATGCAGGGTGCGTTGATTGGGATGAATTTGGAGACATTTCCAGAGTTCTTATGCACATCCTGATATACCAAGAAATTAGATAAAATATTTTTAAAAATCTTGTGTTTTTTTTAAGAAAATTCTATACTAATTTAGAAATGCCAAATATTATTTACCTGAGAAACTATAAATTTTGATATGTCTTTAATATATTGTGCATATACTTTGAGACATTCTTCAGTTTTCTTCCTAATTTTTGATGCATAATTTTTGGAGCCATATTTAAGAATTTTGTCAGCTTTTTGTTCAATATTTGTTATCATAGATTCTAAGTCAACTCCTGTTACTTTTGAAAATGCCATTTAATTGCGAACATGTTAAACAAAACAGGCGAATGAGTTTTAATGCTTATTAACATTCTTTGTTCGGAATATGTTTTTTTTTTCTAAAAGGGCAAAGAACTCAAGGTCGTTTTCACTAATTTCGTTTAATTTTTCTTGGTAAAATTTTATATCGCAGTTGATGGACACATCTCAGACACATTCACCGTTAATGCGGGAGTGCCTCAGGGCGCAATACTTTCACCAACTCTATTCCTCATCTATATTAATGACCTGCTGACTGAAACCAATAATCCTGTTTACAGCTTTGCAGATAACAGTACCCTCGTCTCCCAATTTAGATCGGAAAAACCTTTCCCAGCGACTGAGACTTAACGCAGACAGGAGCAGATTATAATAATTAATCAAGATATGGAGGAGGTTCGAACCTGGGGCGACAGGAATTTGGTCCAGTTCAATGCAGCAATATGCAGCGGGGCTATAATAGACATGCATCTAAAGAGGCAAAAGGATTCGAGACCTATACATGTCATATTTTAATACTGACGGATTAGTAACTTGGCAGGAAAAATTTGTTTAATTTAATATAATTACTGTATGTTGTTGAAAGGACTGCTCTAATAAATGATGTAATTATATTTTAACAATAATCTTTTTTTTAAGAAAATGAACCGCCTTCAAAAAATATATAAACTAAAAATTTTAAAATATATGTAAATATTAATTATTATTTGTTACTGCAAAATTTCAGCTATATACGTCGCTGCCGGACCGATATATAAAATAAGCCCAAAAATATCAAAATCGATCATGAAAAATCGGCGCATACATTAAAAAAATATAAAAATACATCGCAGAAAATTTGGAACCTACTTTTTTAGGTCGATTAATAAATAATATTAGCATAAAAGGTATTCAATATTTCTTGCCACAGTTAATGATGAAATATGATCTTCACTTATATTGCTTAACGTTTCTCGAGGCGACTCTTGATAGGTTAAGAAAAGAAGAAGGTTATAGTACCAAAGGTGTGGATGGTATATATCATCAGAACCCGCTCCTGAGTTCATCGACGCTTTCACTTTTTTAAGCTCCGTCCTAAATGATCCTCGAATCGAGTCAATTCTCTTTTTTACCATGTCTATTGTGACAGCTGATTCAACTTCCCTTTGCTTGGTTAACATCTCTTCATATGCCTTATTCTTTTTATCTCTGTCGGCATATTCGTTAGATTTAACTTTCCAGAGACGTGGAAAGTTTCTGTACATTTCTACGAATTCGGTCATAAATTGTTTACTGCATTGCCCCAAATCAGCCATTTTATATACACTAAATCCGTATAACACTGACAAATTGGCAAAAATCTTCGTCGTGACTACCGCCCACCACACACCGACTTGCACGATCACGTTCAAAACCGTCGCAATCACGAATGTTTTCAACCACATCCCGACCGGATTGCCCGAACAGTTTTTCACGTCGGGTAATCCTGCCGAAAAAGAACGACGTCTCTGTGGGAGCGAATGAAAATCCGTTTTATGTCGTGCCCCTTTCCTTCTTTTTTCAGCCTAATCGAAATAAAACTACCATTAAAGGTACCATATTTCGAGAGAGAATACAAAGGAAAAGTGAGCACTGGAATAATTAACAAGCGTTTGAAATTATACAGAAAGGCAGAATAAAAAGGGAATTGTTATGGCTTCCTTAAGATCTAGGGTCGCATTAGCATCAACTTAGACAACCGCTATTTTAAGAGTTCGTGACTATCTAACATTATTTATTTATTTTATTTATTTATTTATTTACTTATTCACAAAAGCCAATTACAGATATCTACTTAATACTACATAATACATTTAATATTCACCTATCACACGACAAAGACAATAATGTATACAACCTACAATCTAATTAGAGTCACATAATTTTCGGTCAATGATTTCCTTAAATTGCTTCGGTGTTAACACATCAATATCAACATCAGAGCAATACTGGTTGAAAATTGCACACATTTTATATATTGGAGAAGTTTTATATAAATTTATTCTAGGGAAATTCAAATACAAAGTGTTTGAGTTTCTAGTATTGGTTCTGTTAATTGCAAAAGGAAGCTGACAAAGAATATCAGGAGAATCAATGTTTCCCTTCAACAATCCAAACATGGTGCAAAGTAGTACTTTATCCGTTCTCCTCTCAAGTGGCAGCCTCTGAAATACATCTAACAGATACTCATGATCACATCCTCTCTGGATACAAGCCATATTTCCTGAAATACATTAATGTCAAAATGTTTCGAATTTCTTGAGATAAAACCTGCCATTTTCTGAGCGCTTTCAATTTTAGCTAGAATGTGTTTGTCAAAGGTAAGATTTACATCAAATATTACACCAAGATCCTTTTGCGTGACAACTTTTTTTATTTTATTATTTTTGTAGGTATAATCAAATTGAATGATATTTTTATTTAAAGAGAAAGTCATACAGCTACATTTACTGATATTTAAGTTAAACGAATTGCTGTCACACCAATTGGCTATATTACAGAAATCATTTTGAAGGATTTTACAGTATTCAATTGAATTGATTGGAAAAAAACACTTAAAATCGTCAGCAAAAAGCAGACCCCCAGTATTCTCAAGTCCATCAACAATACTATTAATAGCGGCTAAAAAAAGAAGAGGGCCAAGATTAGATCCCTGGGGAACTCCTGAAGTGCTTCTGTATACAACTGATTGGCACCCTTTGATTTCCACATATTGAAACCTGTTCCTTAGATAGGATTGGATTAAATTTACGAGATATGGAGGAACTTATTGTTAAGTTAGTAAAAGTGGACCTCTTTGGGAAAAAAACCATGCTGACATGAAGTTGTTTTCCCTGAAATTTCACCAAATAACCGATCAAATATAATTATTTCAAAAATCTTTGACACTGCACTAACAATGCTAATAGGTCGGTAGTTTTTTATGTCTCGTCTGGAACCGGATTTAAAAATAGGTATTACTTTGGTAGTTTCCACTTATCTGGATATTTGCAAGTCTTCAGAATAAGATTAAATAGTGCCTTAAGTGGGAATATGAAGTAATACCTACACCCTTTAAGAATATATGCAGGCACACCATCTGGGCCTATAGCTTTATTGCCTTTTAACTTTTCAATAGCATAGCATTTACTATTTCGAATTCTTTTATTAAATTATCACAAAAATGAGAATAGATTAAAATTTCCAAACAATTGATATCATTCTCATTTACAAAGACAGACCTGAAGAAAGTGGCAAAACCTTCAGCAACATTTTGTGGACCAGTATAGGTACAATCATTAAGTGTCATTTCTTCGAGAATACCAGGATTATCCTTAAGGCTATTTACATAAGACCAAAAAAGCTTTGGATTAATTTTTAGACTATTTTGACATCATGCAGATAATTTGAGTGGGCTAATTTTATCATATGCTTAATAGTAATACGTGGTCGCAAAAATTTTGACCTCCAGTAATGCGATCTATACTTCCTAGACTTTAGAAAATATTGATATTTTCTTTTTATAAGATTTATAGTTTGGTTATTGAACCATACAGGGTATTTTTTTGATGCTTGAGAAGACTGAGGAACACACTTGCAAAAAATACTGTCGACAATGTTATAGAATGTGGTCACAGCCAAATTAACATCAACAATTGAATCCAACATAACCCAGCTCTGATTTTTAAGTAAAGTATACATTGACAGGAAGTCAGCATTCTTGAAATTCAATTTGGTTGTAGATACAAGTCGACAACTCGGGACACAATACTTGATTTTTAGCCTTATACTTAAACACGGGTGATGATTGTCAATTGGTACAAGAGATTCATCAGTAGCCTCAACATCGATTTTATCAAACGAACTTATGACAAGATCTAGAATGATACCATTAACATTTCTCACTTGATTTGTTTGTGACAAATTATTGAATGCCAAAAATGACTTGAGAAGATTTAAGTTGGAGCAGTGAGAGATGGGATTCACGTAAGAAGGAATATTAAAATCCCCTATTATAAGTATTTCATCATTTGGACTACCGATTAGAGTGGATTCTATCTTGTCGAAAAAATGTTCATAAGTAGAATCTGGATTATCAGGCACAACATAGACAAGTACCAAATACAGGAATGAGTTTCTGGAAAATTTAATTTTAATACACAAGGCTTCTTGATTATCAACAAATAATTTCAGTTCAGTTACAATATAGCATTCCTTAATAGTAATAAGAACCCCACCACCTTGGGTTTTTCCAGTAATAGATTGGTTTCTGTCTTTCCTAAAACAGATCCTGTCACTTAAGTTAAATTCAGAAGTATGAATTTGAATCATTCAACCACGTTTCAGAGATTGCCACAATGGCGTAGTCCATATCTACTAGATTAAATTTCATTATTTCAAGTTTAGTTTTGAGACCCGTACAATTTTGATAAAAGATAGATAAATTATCATTAGATGGCTTCTACATTGGTCACCACTGTGCAAAAATGTTCTTCAAATTCACCAGATTGAGTATTTTGAGATGGATAATCGCACATAGCACTATCTGAAACATAAACAATAGAGTTGTCTAAACTGTCAACATTAGAAGTTTTGTTTTTAATATGTATTAGATTGCTGACTTTACTTTTTTTGGAAGGGAGGTTATCAACAGCTTTACCAATATTCCCTGCCAGCCTATTCAGACCAAACTTACTAAGATATGGTGTGTTCCTGACAAAATTTTTCTTATCAAAGGTAGTATCAGTAGTGACAATTCTAATATTATCATTGAAATACATTAAGTTATACATTGTTAATTACGCTGTTGGTAGCAGGATAAGAATCAGAGAAAAATGAATTGTTAATTGGTGTAGAACAAATTAGTAAATTCGTGAGGAAGCATTTGTTAGCTAAAACTGCTACATACTTTTCAGAGAAATTCTTAATGTCAGAGCTCACTAAAACGTTTATATGTTGTCTCTATCGCCCTCCGAGCGATAGAGCCTACCAAAGCTTTTTCTCAACACTAGCTACCACCTTTGACTCAATACAGGTCGATCACCCCAGTTCAGAAATAATCGTTCTGGGAGACTTCAATGCCCACAACACCAACTGGCTCAAACATCACAACAAGACCGACAATGAAGGTAGAGAGGCTGAAGCATTTGCCATCAGCTGCGGGCTTACTCAACTTGTAGACGAACCAACTCGAATCTCAGAGAGGGGCGAATTCGCCGCCCTCCTGGATCTTTTTCTCACCACCAATCCTGACCAGTACAAGGTTACAGTTGGTCCGCCATTAGGTACCTCCGACCACAAACTTATTACAACGGTTTGTGAATTGCCACTCATACAGAAGGATCCACCATTGCCTCGCAAAATCTGGCATTACAATTCTGCAAACTGGGACGATCTGAGGCAGTTTTACCTAGATTTTCCTTGGCTCGACGTCTGCTTTGCCACTGACGACCCGTCAGACTGCTGCGAAGAGATCATGCAAGTAATCTCCTCAGGAATGGAAGCATACATCCCAAATTCCATCAAGTTACCATCAAAAGGAAAGCCCTGGTTCGACAAAAGATGCGAAAGAGCTGTAGGAAGGAAACAGCAAGCCTATAAGTACTGGCAGCAAAATCAGACTGCTGAAAATCGCAATTATTTTATCGAAGCGAGAAACGAGTGCAAGCGTGTGATCGACGAAACTAAGGACAAACACAATCAAAGGATCAGGAATAAACTTTTGCAATGCCCCAGTGGCTCCAGGAATTTCTGGTCGGTAGCAAAGGCAGTAAGTAACAACTTTACAAAAACGTCTCTCCCACCTTTGACGGACGAACGTGGCATCACGGCGACTACAGCCAAGGAAAAAGCAAACATGCTCGCCAAAATGTTTTCGTCGCACTCTACCTTAGACGTGCCCCAAAGCAAGACTCTCCCCACTATACCGAACATCAACACCACCATGGCAGAAGTCAAGTTTTCTCATCGTGATATTCGCAAAATCCTTAAAGAACTAGATACGCAAAAGGCATCGGGACCGGACGGAATACCTGCCATCGTGCTAAAGAACTGCGCCAACGAACTAACACCTGTTTTTTCCAGGCTTTTTTCTCTTTCTTACAGAAAAGGGATTTACCCATCCTCTTGGAAAGTCGCTCGAGTGCAACCTGTTCCAAAAAAAGGCAAGAAAACCACGCCCTCAAACTATCGCCCGATTGCCTTGCTTCCAATAATCTCCAAAGTCATGGAACGTGTAGTCAACCAGCAACTACTCAAGTACCTCGAGAGCAACAGAATAATCAGCGATAATCAATACGGCTTTCGCAAAGAGAGATCGACAGGAGATATATTGGCCTATGTCACTCATATATGGAGTAGGGCAATTGAAAACTACGGAGAGTCTCGAGCGATTGCGTTGGATATTTCAAAGGCATTCGACAGAGTTTGGCATGACGGACTGCTCAACAAACTGCCGTCCTTGGGACTGCCCGCCTCTCTCTGCAGCTGGCTGGCCAGTTTCCTTAAGAACCGATCCCTACATGTTGCAGTCGATGGACACATCTCGGACACATTCCCCATCAACGCGGGCGTGCCTCAGGGCGCAATACTTTCACCAACTCTGTTCCTCATCTATATTAATGACCTGCTGATCGAAACGAATAATCCTGTTTACAGTTTTGCAGATGACAGTACCCTTGTCTCCCACTTTAGATCAGAAAAACCCTTACCAGCGACTGAGACTCATCACCGCAGACAGGAGCAGATTACAGCAATTAATCAAGACCTGGAGAAAGTTCAAACTTGGGGCGACCGAAATTTGGTCCAGTTCAATGCAACAAAGACCCAAGCAGCAACGTTTACTAAGAGGGCCAATACAGCGGGCCCTGACATCATTATGGCAGGATCGACCATTCCTTCATCCTCGTCAATCGGGCTGCTGGGTGTCTCGGTCAACAGCAATATGTCATGGCATGACCATGTTGTTAACATCGCAAAATCAGCCTCCCAGAAGCTTGGTGCGCTATTTCGCAACAAAAAACTCTATACACCGCAGCAGTTGCTCTTGCTGTACAAAGCGCAAATAAGACCGTGCTTAGAATATTGCTCACATATCTGGGGTGCCGCACCAAAGCATACCCTAAAGCT